>OLMO02000231.1:17784433-17810033 GCA_900291935.2 Cassiopea xamachana
ATATATATATATATATATATATATATATATATATATATATATATATATATATATATATATATATATATATATATATGTATACATATATTTATATGAAGAGCTTTTTCTTTATCAACGTAAAATGCTTGTAATTGATGGCAATGACCTAATTCATGACTCGTTATCAAGCTTCTATCTTTGTTTTACAATGGGATCTTTGCAAGAGATTGAATGCACTCTCATATTAGTGACCTAGTAGTAGATTGCGTTTTGCTTCAATTATTTGAAAAGTCTTTAAGCCTTACTGAATTATTAAAGACAGATTTCAATAGCGAAATTTCATCATAAGATAGTGAGCAGCTAATTGTCCTGGGCAGAGAGAATTTCATGGATTAATGATTGGAGCAGAATGAGAACTTCTAAACTCAGATTTTTAAACCACTTTGTTTAACGATGCATGTGTAACACTCCATTTTCAACTCTTTAATTAGCCTGGATTTTTGCTTATTTTCCTCCATAGTATCCTACATGGCTAGCGGACAATAAATCGAAGCTCAGCGATGACGAATACACCCGGTTTACAATGCAGCAAGAGCTTGTCTCTCGGGTTTGTTTAGAGTTTGAAAGTGAAAAGGAAGACGATAGTGACGCAGTAAAGAAAGCTCGCACAGAGAAAATTATGGATTTTATGCAAAATGTCAGTTTTAACCTTGAGCATATCATTGTTGTCGAAATGCTTTTTTCTTATTGAAAATTAGAGAGTATAGCACATGGTCCCCATGCCTCCTAAAGGTCCTAAAATATCCTAGAAAAAAGAACTATCCTAAAAAATCCTAAAAATTTCAGGAATATTTTGCTGTTTTCATGTTCTCCTATATATAAATATAAATATATATATATATATATATATATATATATATATATATATATATATATATATATATATATATATATATATATATATATATATATATATATATATATATATATATATATATATATATATATATATATATATATATATATATATATATATATATATATGTGTGTGTGTGTGTGTGTGTGTATGTGTATGTGTTTTGTGTGTATATATATGTATATATATGTATAAATATATATATATATATATATAGAAATATATGTATATTTGTTAATATAAAGAATTGCTAAATAAATTAGAAAAGGCGAAGAAGATTTTTTTAAATACGAGTAGATATAACTATTGAGGTAAGAAAGATTCTAGTGAGGTATAGATGAAATAATTATAAAACCGAATCTAATGTAAGCAGTTTAACGTTGTTGATAATTAGATAATTGCAGTTAGGGAATTCATCCCCTCGTTCAGAATGGTTTAACTGCTTCTACTTCTTAACTGATCCAATCAATTTGTGTCATATTCTTGCAGTCACTTACTTTTATCGTTTATTAACTAAATGCTAGTTTGTCGAGTCATTACAAATGCTAGCACATTAAAATATGAATCTTCTGAATTCATCCAGCCCTTATTATCATTTTTTGTTCACTGATGCATCCTCAGCATACCTTGAGATGTCATATTGTGTTTCTATGGAGTTCACCCATACTGAGGCAAATATTGGTAAGCTAATTATTGAGATTGATAATGACAAATAATTGGTTGTCCTCTTCTTTCAGATGCAACAATATGGCCAACCACCAGTAGATATTCTTGGACAAATGGTAAGCCATATTTTGTGTCTCTTAGCTGTTTTAAGTGCTGTTCATCATGGAGAGTGGTATGGCTTTGACTGATCTGCTGCTTCTCTCCGGTGTTTATAATCAGAGCGTTTCATTTTTCAATCTGATTGCATTAAAATATTTTAATCTCTATTCGTCTGTGAAGTATGTTGTTTATGTTTTGTTGGTGAAGTATGTTGTTTATGTTTTGTTGTTGAAGTATGTTGTTTATGTTTTGTTGGTGAAGTATGTTTTCTATGTTTTGTTGGTGAAATATGTTTTCTATGTTTTGTTGGTGAAATATGTTCCTTATGTTTTGTTGGTGAAGTATGTTGTTTATGTTTTGTTGTTGAAGTATGTTGTTTATGTTTTGTTGGTGAAGTATGTTCTTTACATTAATGCTATTTACGTTCGTTATGTTTATGTTTTAATCTCAGTTTTGTTAGTGAAGTCCCTTCCCGGTCTTTTTAAAAGGCACATTTGTAGTACGCTGGTGAGATAGCATGCATGCCTGTATGTTGTTGAAATGAGAGAATATATGTGGTTTTCAATTGACTTTCTGCGTTGAAAACCCAACTTTTTTGTGGGGGCTGTCTTGCCAATTAAGCCAGTCTTTAACTGAAAGGCTGAAGGTAGTCACCATTATTATGCGCAAAATTCTAAGCATTCATTAACTTTATTTTCTCTTTACAAAGATGTTAGCTCTTTTTAAAATTTATTCCTAGGAAGGCGATGGCAGTCTAGGATCAGAGCATTTGAACTTAGACCCTTCAAAGCAATGTGTATGTATGTGAAATGAGATCGCCTGAATATTTGGAAGCTGGCTTGGCATTTCCTGCCAGACCGGTACGTCGTATTGTTGTCCCTGTGGACTCATATTTGATAGCTGCGATGCCTTTTCAATTCAAGCTTGTTGCTAGATGGCGTGGCCTACTTTCCATTCACTTGATTAATGCATAGCCGCAACTTGCCGGATAGTTTTCTCTTTTCCTGGAAAGAATATATTAGCTCGCCTTCGTCAATTGTACTAGGTATTAATCGTAGAATTTTTGTGTATCTGTTGTACAAAAATAGATTCAGTACCATTTTCATGCATAGAGATATCTCATTTTCCATTTGACTAATGCATCCTGTTCCAATGGCAAGCCAAAGTTGAGGGTGTTACATTAGCTTAATGTCTCTTATTCAATGGATTGCTTGATAGTGATTTAATTAAAATAATATAATTTTCACTTTGTGATCAATTAGAACTTCTTTCTCACCGGGTAGAAATTTATAAAGGAATTTTTATGTATTCGTAATTGCCTTTGTTCGCTGTTGTTACATATTGAATATGTTTATCCTATAACAGAATTTGCTATAGAATGTGTATGCCAACGATTTCATGTTTATGCTAGCATAGACGTAAATATTTATAAATATATATAGGCAGGGAATTTCCCATAACAAGCTAGGGATCCGTTTTTAGCAGAAAATAGGCAACTATTTGAAATGCGACTAGCATTTTACATCTGATTTTGCTTCATTAGGTGATAAAGTTAGTCGAAAAGGAAACCAAAAAACCTGCCCCTTAATAAAATTCATTAGTGATGACGTCATAAAAATATATTTATATTCTGACAACATGGAGTAAAAGCGCATCTCAAAATGGGCATGTATTAACAATTTTAGATGAACATTGTCAAAATCGACTGAAATACGACCATCCTCTGTATTTTTCCTCCATGTTCTGAACGTTTAGAACTAGACTCAAAATACAATGATTTGATAAGAACTATGTCAGCATCCAATTGCCTATATCTTGGTGATTATTTTCCAGATCGAGCTCAAATTTATCAAAAGTAGCTATTTGTATGTGGTTTTTCAGAATGTAGAGCCAAAAGTGAAATATTCTAAAAATAGAATTCTTGACGTCACACTAATGAACTCTATCACGGTTGCTAGGAAGGGAGAACTCTTCTGTGGATATCTTCGTTTGTGACCGCAACCTTAAGTACATGTTTTTATAAGACAGGGGTCATTAAAAATGCGTCACGCAATGTTGAACAGATTTTTCCCTCTCCCCCCTCCATTGTCACACAATGTCATAACACAGAAAAATTTTGACCTCCACCCCAGCTCTACGTCAAAAATATTTATAAGGAGGCCGTAGTAATGTTTCAAGTTTTTAAGAAATGGTTGATAAGAAAGTATTCCTTGACTAGTCAATAACTTTTAAAATGTTTAGTGCTAGATTATTGAGACCTTTGAAATTTGACAAGTTCACACGTATGAAAAAGTCGTGTGTGGAATGGCATATACACTTCCCTACCAAAAGTTTGGAAAGGATTAGGAGACCAAGATGGTGGACTTAATAAACAATAATTTTTGTCAAAAGTACAACAACGAGTTTCTGCGTACTCTGCTTTCCAACCATTGTGTACCAAAATAGAAATTCACTTTGTCATAACTCGTATCCTTTGTTAAAAATATCAATATTTTATTCTGCAATCAGGTTAACTCAGAACAGCTTCTACACACCATTGAATTGATTGATAAAGTTTGCCAATTGGGCGTTTTGAAATCTGTTGCCACTCTTCATATCCTCTTAGTATTTCTTCTTTCTTAACCCTTGGAGAGTCGAGCTGTAGTCTTTAATTCAAGAAAGCCAAACATTTTCTATGATATTAATGTCGGAGATTGACAAGGCCTTGAAACAAGTTTCAGATCAGGTAGGGCACGAAATACCTCCGTTTTCAAGCTACATAGCATGATCTGCTATCGTAATCGCGATTTACCGGAGCTTCAGAACATCTCAGAAGCGATTATGCGCTTTGGCTCAATTTTTTGAAGAATTTTGCGCAAACAAGAGACATTGGCATTTCAGGGGCATAGTACAAGCCTGCTTATTTTGTTACAGCCAATGAACCGTCAAAACACAAGTGAAAAAAATTGACAATTGTTGATCAAAAAGAGTTTATTGGTATTTTAAAAATACGTTATAAGCAACTTCCTTGGTAAAACCAATTTTGCTTGCAATTTCTCCGACGTTGTAGCCTTCTCGCAATTCTTAATAGCTACGATGTCTTTCCTGCAAAATTCCCTTGCCTCTTATTATGTTAAACTTTTATCAATAATTCGCTTTCTTATTGCTATGAAAATGCTACGTTTCTAGAGATAATATGCATCATAACGATAAATTAGTTCACGTTGGAAAGATATGACGCGTACAAACAGGATTTACTTATCTGCTTCGCGCCAAAACCATTTCAAGTTCGGGCCTATTGGTTGACTCTTTCCCAAACTTCTGGTGGGGGAGAGGATGTTGTGCAGTCTGCCTTCTGTTATTGACTAAGATTTACCATTGCACGTTTTTTATACAAAAAGTGTTTTTTAAGAAAGTAATAGTCAACTGCTCAAAAAGATTAGAAAATTCAGTGCTAGATTCTTAAAATCTAAGAAAGTTTCAAAGTGTACATGTATTGGAAGTTCGATTTATCTGTGTCTAAAATACTATGTTGGCTTCCCTTTATTTCAGCTTCGTTATTTGCTTAGTTGAAGTTTACATGGAGCGTTTTCACTTTCCACTAATGTGCATTCACAAAACATTGGAAATCAACAGTTTTACTTAGAAAATCTTAAGAAAGTGTTGATACTGGAATTGTGAGAAAGCTAAAAAGGGTGTCAATACTGGATTGAAAAATATTTCTCATGAAAAAAGGAATGTTAGAAGTGTGTGGATCTTTTGCATTAAGCACATCTAAAGGGCTTTGTGAGCTTCATTCTTAAGAACTAAATATGAAGAAAGTATAAAAATTATTTTTGGTGGAATTGATAAAAATATAATGTTCATATGCATATGACCTTGAGATCATGGTTCTTCAACAGCCCATTCCCCGTGGAGAGCTGTAGCAATCTGTCACTCTGTGCACCCCCTAAAGGTATGACGTATTCTTGAACGACCCCATAGAGGTTGATAAAAAGCAGGGCTGGACTGCTCATATAGTTATGGATTTTTGAGACCAATGAAAGTCGTTGTCTTATATACATTAAAACTACAATTATCTTTGAAAAAATGTCACATATATATGTCCGCATGTTATGCTCGCTTTTCTCCGAAATTTTATTATCCAGTGGTACTAACAAAGAGTTATTATTTAACGTTTATATGCATTTGCTTACTCTCTTTTCTGTGCATTCGTAAAACATTGCAGCTCAAATTTCTTTGCTTAGGGAGGCCGTATTGATAGTGGGGCAAAGGGGGCGGACAGGAGCAGAAGGGCACTGTCTCCCATAACTAGCCAACAAATAGAGGGCTTCTGTGTGTGCCTCGGATGCTCTCTATTTCTTGGCTAAGCTTTGGTAAATCAGGGCTGTATAGTTATCGCAATCATGCAAATAATTATCTTTGCCAACTAAATATTGCTCAGTTATAACTTATTTGATCTCCGTTGTATCATATAAACGTCTGGAAGTCAATCTACTGCATTTCAAAAAGGGTGCTTTTGCGCCCGCTGCTCCCCAAGTGAAAGGCAGGAGGGACACTTGTTCCCTTCTGCCCCCCCCCCCATTCCGACGTTCATGTCTTTGATAACCAGGTCTAAGCTGAATCTCGTTTTCGATTACGACGATGTATTAGTTCAATATGGAGGGAAGAGAGCCTAATGATGACAGCCCACCGACCGTTGATACAAACTCTCCGTGGGATACAGTTAAGCAATATTTCAAAGAATTTAATTATTACACCAACAGAATTTTTGATGTTGAAAACCAAAGACTAGTTGCTGGCCTGAACTCGGGCATAGTAGCTGCCTTTATAACAACTTCATACAGGACTCGTGTGTTGACACTTGTTCCACGGGTTTTGGTACCACCTATTTGTGGAATTGTTGCTGCCATAAGCTGGGACTATTTAATTACAAGAAAGCTAGCCACCAAAGAGCTGGATTGTCCAGCATGTACAAGTATACGTGGGTTTACAATTGCGGTAACTTCTGCGGCAATTCTACCTTTATGTATCGGTGGAGTACTCATTGCTCGTCGTTCAATTGGGTTGTTTGCCAAAGCTGAACGGTTTACTGAGAATTTTGGAGAAAATCTGTTGCAAAGACCAATTTTAGTAGCTGCAGTTTTATTACAAGGCTGTGCAGGGTGGATAATGGGAAGCAGAGAATTTGAAAAAACATTTATTGAGAAGCTCTATCGTGACCGTTTTAACAACTAGGATTTTCGATATTTTCACCTAGATGCGAACTTGCCCCAAGTAAAAGATGGAGTGAGAGGTTATGGTTGTGAATGAGTGTGTGTCATGAGCTGAGTACTAGTGCATAGAATAAATTTGATAATTTATTTTAAGTATTTGCAATTATTGAACACATTATATGAATATTCTATGCACTTATTATAGGCACTTATTTCTCTTCTGGTAAAAAGGCTATCTTATAGGAGGACTAATTTAGAATATTGCAGTGTTTCCGTTGCTTGTAAATCAGCTGAAAAAGCTACTTCCAAGTAGTGTCACTCCTTAAAGCAGTGCTTCTTAATTATTTTTAGCAAGACCCCTCTGTGGAAAGAGAGCATATCTCATGATCCCACTTTCTATGAAGAATATCAGTTTATATACACGTTTTTGTTTTATAAGAAAATCATTATTTTGCCTGAGCCTCAATTTTCTTAACCTTTCCCGAAATTGAGCCTGAGATTGTCTTAAATGTTTCTTTTACTGAAATAAACTGGCTAGAGTGGTTTACACTATCATTAATGATATTATGTACATGAAATTAAATTCCATCTTTAACATTTTGAATGCAATAATGACAAAATACTGAATTTTTGCCTATAAAAACAATTAATTTTGGGAATTGAGCCTCATGATTTTCTTACAATTTTCTTAAGATTTTGATGATTTGAGCCTCAGTTTCTTATAAACTTTTTTCTTATAAAAAAAATGTGTAAACATCACTTAAGCTTACCTGTTCTATGAGCTCATGCATGGTCCCCTTAGCATTGCATCATGCCCCCCTAAGGGAAGTGTGCCCAATTATTTGAGAATTGTTGCCTTAACAGTTTTTAAGCTTCAATTGCATTTTTGATTTAGTTCTGTGCTTGTAAAAAAACTCTTCCATGATAAAAGCTCAAGTTTCTTCATGATTACTATGATTAAAATAATTACACTGATTACTATGATGATCAAAGTAACCAGTGTGATTCCTAGTGTCTCATCATGTGATCAACACTTGATCACATGCTGAGACAATGTGAAATGGAACACTCAGGTAGAAGTACCTCTACATGACTTCCAAGTATGAGTTCAATAGATCTGAATTTGGTAGTAATAGTAATTAGGTTCTTATGCAGATCACCAGGTTCAGCTGCAAATCACTCTTAAAATATAAATATAAATTGTAGGAAATAATTGGAGGGGCTTTGTAGGCCTTTAAAGCTGACCTAATGTATTAGTAGCATTGACAATGTATAGACCCCCATTGACAATGATTGGACCCCCATTGACAATGACCAGACCCCCATTGACAGTGACCAGACTTCCATTGACAATGAATGGGTCCTCATTTAATTACCACAATTAATTCACACAATTTATAGGCTCCCATCATGAGATTTTTCTCAGAGTAGAATCCATGTAAGTTACTCTAGATATCTCTGGCACAAACATGAGTATTTCCTTGGCCTACTGGCACTATGCAAAGATGAAGCAATGCATTGGCACAAGTTGACCTTGTAAAACAATGGAATACACTTGTTCTTTAGTGCACTTTCAAATTTTGCTTGCTCAACCTCAGATATGAGGTTTGCATGGATTCTGCCTTGGGATTTTCCAATCCCTATTTTTGTAATCACACTGCCCCTGGTACAAGGACCAGTAACATAGCTCTGATTGTTGAGTCTAAGCTTCAACCTACAACTACTTGCAATAAAATAATATTCAGAAGAATGAGGTACAATTATTATCCTTATTCTGAATTCTGGGATGCTTTTAATCTATTCAGGTACCAGCAGTCAAACCTATTGGGTACTTCTGAAAAAGCCTAGCACGTTCATAGATGCAGGGTTAAGTTTTTTGTTTTGATCCAGATAATCATGCCATAGATAAATGAGCCAACACCATTTATGGCTGATTTCCTACATTTATAAATTAACTTTGTAAGCATACAGATATCATACATTTTGAAAACTGATCAAGCATATTGGTACTATGTGGAAAAACAGAGTAATTTTGAAATCAGCATGATGGTAACCACCGATAGTGGGCATTTCTATGCCAAGATTATGGCTAATATTGTGGGGTAAAACTGTCTATAGCCATATTTTTTATAAGTAGAAATTAGCCTTAATGGATTGAAATGGAGTGATGCAAACAATTATGCATGATGCCCTCTCCATACATTTTGGTAGATGCCTTATCTTTCTTGAAAAAAGAACAACTAAGAAATTTAAAAGACGGGAAAGGACAAGAATAGTAACGACAATTAACAACGACATAAAGAGAACAAAAGAAAAATATCCTTCCTTTCAAGTAACACTGCTTTATCACAAGTCAGTATGCAGAACATCTATACAAAGGCAAAGAACAGAATAATGTGGAAGAAAATAGTAGATCAAGTAGTTAAATCGGCCTATTCCTGATGGTCAACATGGAATGTAATTTCTTAACGAGCGGAAGGAGAAGAGGCACAGAAGGAGATGCCTCATAAAGAACATGTAAATACAACGATGTGAAGGCGCATCATGACCTCCGGTCTCCATGACAACGTCTGAAGCCAATAGCGGTATAACCGTAATCACGTATAGCAAAAGTCGATAGACATGTAAAATGATCAGCCTATAGGTACAGCATTAAGAAGAGTATATGATACTGTATCCACCATGGGAATGTATTTGCAGCATTGTTTTTAGCAGCATATTGTTGTGATTACTGGGGCTGATGAGAAGTAAATAAACACAAGGAGTAATACAAACCCAAGCAGCTGGAACTCTATGCAAACTCTACAAAGTAGACCAGCATCAAATCTGAACCAGAGTGCTCAGACAGAAGCAGAATGTATCCAAACCTGGTCAGATGGTTCAGTATANATAAGGGGCTTTTCAAGGATGGAAAGAGGCATGGACATGGAGAGGAAAGGTGGCCAAATGGCGAAGTAAGTTTCTTGTCTCTTCATTTGGTATTCCCACGAATGCAGATTTCTGCTTTCTAGAAAGCTGCCTGCAATTATGAACTTAGACTGCTCATCTTGTGCATTAAGGATATGTTCCATTCTTCGCCATTTTATGCAAATTATTCTTTTATTATCTCTTTTGAATATGCATAAATCACACAAGTTTCTGATACCAGTCATTGGCATCAGCATTTTTGCAGTTTAACTTGGCAATAACTTTCTATTGCATCAAAGATTTGAACCTGTTTCAAATATATTGTCTCAGTAAGCACATCTTCTATTTAGGTACTTGAGCATGTTCAGCTGACGGTGTTACTAGCGTAGCTACTCGTTTTGTGGGTTTGACAGGGAGCTTCTAGAGTTGGTAGAAGTCTGAATTGTCGAGTCAGGGGTTGGGAGTATTAATGGAAAATATGAGTTAGTTCGTAGGCTAGTTTCTCAGGAAGACAAGAAATTGACTTTCATTGCATTCTATAAGTTTATGTTATAGTAGGCAATGCAACATTTATGAGTTGATTTGATGACATGACATGTTAAATTTCTCCCCACAATGGTGACCATTGTTATATAGATGCTCAACAAGTATCTGATATTGAACATATAAATTGAAAAAGTTTGGAAAAAATTTACTGCATGTCAACAAATGAAGCAACTTGCATGGATTGGGGCTATCACTTAGTTTGGGAAATTATACCTTGTATGTTGATTTTTGTCATTTGAAGGTTTATGTTGGTGAATTTGTGAATGACAAAAAGGAGGGAAAAGGTACTTACTACTGGCCAGATGGTTCAAAATTTGTTGGAAGTTTCAAATCAGATAAAAGGTCTGGCTTTGGAAGGCATGAATATAAAAATGGCAGTTTCTTTGAGGTGTGTTATTTCTCCTTTTTCTATTTATGTTTCTTTCAACACTGACTATGTTTGAAATTTGCCATTCCCACAAAAGTTTTTTATTTGTTAAATTCCACTGTGACCAATTACTTATTTGAACATATGGCCTTTGTTGCATGATATGGCATTAAATGTGACATTAATATTTAATCAACCAAAGATTTAACATAGACTATGAATTATTCATTAAGATATAACTAGTTTGCAGAATTTCCTTGCATGTGAATCCCACATAATGCCAAATTCTACACTTGTGTAATTTTTGACATTAGAAGTCAAAACCTCAATTGCTTTTGGTTAAAAGATGTTCAAGGACAGGAAGTTGTAGTGCACATAGTTAGATAGAAGCTATGAAAGAGTATTTAAAGTGATTTAAGAAAATTGATTGCAATCATTCCTTTCTACATATTGACCTGTTTAGACTTTATTGATCATAATACCATAAGGACATATTTATTGAGAACAGCAGCTCTTTTTATTAAACATTGGATTTAGTAGATGAAGCAAGAAGTACAAAAGTACCAGAAGAGGGGGGCAGTGGGTGCACTCATCCCTCCTCCTCTAGTTGGAGGGGGCAAGAATGCCCTTTTTGTCAAATGGTGTTTTTAAAAGTTAGATCAGAGAATATTTTAAAGTACACTTCTGCTACCAAAGCATCATGATACTTGGCGGCACAACTTCAAGTGTATATAGATAATTTTCTTACATTATGATCACCTTTCATTTCAATGTCAGGTCATTAACTTTTCTAAAAATACATATGTGGCTCAAGCTTAGTTTTCCAAAAAGCTATTGTTATTGGTTGCAGCTAATAATGGGCGTGGTCGTAAAAAGGGTGTGGCATGGTGCCCAACAGGAGAAAGCCATCCCTTTGCTCTTATGTGCTTCTGGTACTCCTGTAGGCGTGATACTGTAAATATTTAACAGTTAAGACTTAGTACACACAGATTAATCATAAAGAACTATCAAAACTGAAAGGAAAAATCTTAAAGAATGAAGTTTACTGGGTGACCTTTAATGTGGGTTAATTGATAAGATATACAGCTAAATGAAACATCCTACTTTGTAACTTTGGTGTGCCTTAAACTTTTGAGTAGGGGTGTACAAAGTTTAATTTACTGATAAAAATAATCACCCCCATTTTAAATTTGGTATGTTATCAGCAATTATTTGCATTTTACTGACAGTCAGTCCATTTACTGAGTACTTACCATAGTAGTGGGATGCCCCACTCTTGCACTTTCCCTGTACATGCACCCCTGTTTATAGTCATGTCCGATCTAAGTTGGTACTCAGTACCCCTCAATCATGTTTTCTTGTGTTTCATTGCATAAGATTTCCTTTTAAATTTTACTGATACAATAGTTTTTATTTCACTGCTCCAATCACATTGTCTTTTATTCAAGCCAAATGGAGGATACCTAATTCCCAAGTGCAGCTCCCAAAAATTTGCCAAAACCCAAAACCCAACTCCAAAAAAATAACGATCCTTGCATCCCAAAAAAAGATATTGAGTACCATTAATAAAGGGTTGGAACTCCATAAATCTATCTGCCCGACTCGAAGGGCTGTGCGGAGAATGGCGCAACCCCTGGCCTTCTAGGCTGTTGTCAAACTTGTGAAGTATCATTTTTGTCAGCAAACCTAAGAGTGTTTTTCTTTCAAAGCAACATCACCCCCATTTTATNTCAGTTATGTCGATCATTATATTATAGTTGATGTAGAACGACAGAATGCAAATAGTTTGTTCAATCTCAGTAAAACTTTTTGCCAATAATAAGGTGTGGCCTTTCTTTGTTAGATAAATGCGCCACCGTTGACCTCAAGCTATTTTAGGCAAAGCTTTCTTTGCACCTCCCCCCCCCCGGTTAAGTTTGTTGGAGGCGTCCTTCTCTCTCCACCGTCAAGACCATTCAAAACTGTGTTTATAGATCAGCTGTAGCTTTTTGTAAGCAATTTCTAACAACAAGCATTTATTAGTTTAACGTGACTGTTTTCACTTGCCCACTTGTCTACTTATATTAATCCCATCAAATTAGACATTTTAGTGAATTCCTTCATCAGTTCACAATTTTAATGCAAATCCAAATCGCACTTTTGAAAGAACATTGCGGCTGGTACCCAAAGACAATGAATTAGAGCTAGAAAAACCGAAAGAGAAAATGTTACTATTCATCAGCACCATCTGCATCGGCTTATAGTTATAATTTTTAAAACAAAAAAGTAGTCTAAATTCTACATTTATGAAAAGCATATTTATTGAGAGAATTTGAGGAGTGAAAATCATTTGTAATTGCCGAATGTCGAGACAGCAAAATAGGGAATTGAAAATATTCAGGACATAGCTCGCCACTTGTGGGTATCATTACCGGAAGAATTTAAGACTTACGACACCTTAAAAAATTCAAACAGAAAATAAAATTATGGAAAGGTAATACTTGCATCTGAAGAATGGGCAAAGTTTTCATCAACAGATTGGTGTTTTTGTAGATAATTAGGTTTCTTGATATGTTTGGTCTATTGTGTTGGCGTAAATTAAGTTATCAGCCATATATTTTGTACTGCCAACTTTGATAAATTGTAAATAGAAAGAAAATAAAATGCGTACTGCTATTTCTACAATACTTCAGGGTGTATACCAGAATGACATTAGAGATGGACCAGGGGTTTTCACATATGTTGAGAGGCGATCTCAAGATGTTGGAATTTGGTGGAAGGAGAAAATACATAGAATTTGCACGAGAATTAGAGGATCATTTACTTACAAGCAAATTTCACAACATGCTATAAACGCTGTATTGGGAAAGTCTAGCAGCTCGCGCGGGATTCAAGACAAGGAAAAGCACCCTGATGAACGACTACCACTGTGGAATGCCGATTCAGCCGTTACTGGAACTATACCAGCAAGATTTAACTACAAAGATCTTGTGAATTCCGTTAGAACTTCATTCAAACCAAAAGGACATCTGGAGGAGCTTTCAGAGAAATTCATAGAAGCTGCAATAGTAGGAGATGTATCATCAATTACTGAAATTTTACGCGAAGGATCAATTCACCCAGATGTTACAGACTCAACAGGTTTCAGTGCCATGCTTGCAGCTGCTGTAAGTACACTCATTTTTCGCCCAGTCTTAATTGAAACTTTCTTAACTTTTTCACGATTCCACTGTCATAACTTTTTGAGGACTTTCTTATCAAAACCTTTTGAGCTCCAATGTTCTGCGCATGCACTTTAATGGAAAGTGAAAAAGCTCCATGTACGCTTGAAATGATGATAAATCTTAGTAAATAACAGGAGTTAAACTGCCAGAGGGTAGCCAAGATCTCATACATGACATTTTGTACACAGATAAATCGAGTTGTAGATACATAAACACGAAAAAACTGTCTTAAGTGAGCTTTTTGAGCAGCTCAGTACTACTTTCTTATCTACTACTGTCATCTAAAAAAAGTGCCTACTCTGTTTCCTAACTACCAATGCTCATACTGAGATGCAAGCCCGTCCGTAAATTGCTGAACTGAATCAGGGGAGGCATATATATGAAATTGAGCTGCAGAGCTCAGTTGTACCATGTGTTTACACGACAGTGTAGAGCGCCCTCAAATTTAATCTATGCAAATTACTAGGGGGCTATTAGCATCTTACCCTCCCCCCCCCCGCNTCAGTTATGTCGATCATTATATTATAGTTGATGTAGAACGACAGAATGCAAATAGTTTGTTCAATCTCAGTAAAACTTTTTGCCAAAAATAAGGTGTGGCCTTTCTTTGTTAGATAAATGCGCGACCGTTGACCTCAAGCTATTTTAGGCAAAGCTTTCTTTGCACCTCCCCCCCGGTTAAGTTTGTTGGAGGCGTCCTTCTCTCTCCACCGTCAAGACCATTCAAAACTGTGTTTATAGATCAGCTGTAGCTTTTTGTAAGCAATATCTAACAACAAGCATTTATTAGTTTAACGTGACTGTTTTCACTTGCCCACTTGTCTACTTATATTAATCCCATCAAATTAGAAATTTTAGTGAATTCTTTCATCAGTTCACAATTTTAATCCAAATCCAAATCGCACTTTTGAAAGAACATTGCGGCTGGTACCCAAAGACAATGAATTAGAGCTAGAAAAACCGAAAGAGAAAATGTTACTATTCATCAGCACCATCTGCATCGGCTTATAGTTGTAATTTTCAAAACAAAAAAGTAGTCTAAATTCTACATTCATAAAAAGCATAGTTATTGAGAGAATTTGAGAAGTGAAAATCATTTGCAATTGCCGAATGTCGAGACAGCAAAATAGGGAATTGAAAATATTCAGGACATAGCTCGCCACTTGTGGGTATCATTACCGGAAGAATTTAAGACTTACGACACCTTAAAAAATTCAAACAGAAAATAAAACTATGGAAAGGTAATACTTGCATCTGAAGAATGGGCAAAGTTTTCATCAACAGATTGGTATTTTTGTAGATAATTAGGTTTCTTGGTATGTTTAGTATATTGTGTTGGCGTAAATTAAGTTATCAGCCATATATTTTGTACTGCCAACTTTGATAAATTGTAAATAGAAAGAAAATAAAATGCGTACTGCTATTTCTACAATACTTCAGGGTGTATACCAGAATGACATTAGAGATGGACCAGGGGTTTTCACATATGTTGAGAGGCAATCTCAAGATGTTGGAATTTGGTGGAAGGAGAAAATACATAGAATTTGCACGAGAATTAGAGGATCATTTACTTACAAGCAAATTTCACAACATGCTATAAACGCTGTAGTGGGAAAGTCTAGCAGCTCGCGCGGGATTCAAGACAAGGAAAAGCACCCTGATGAACGACTACCACTGTGGAATGCCGATTCAGCCGTTACTGGAACTATACCAGCAAGATTTAACTACAAAGATCTTGTGAATTCCGTTAGAACTTCATTCAAACCAAAAGGACATCTGGAGGAGCTTTCAGAGAAATTCATAGAAGCTGCAATAGTAGGAGATGTATCATCAATTACTGAAATTTTACGCGAAGGATCAATTCACCCAGATGTTACAGACTCAACAGGCTTCAGTGCCATGCTAGCAGCTGCTGTAAGTACACTCATTTTTCGCCCAGTCTTAACTTAAACTTTCTTAACTTTTTCACGATTCCACTGTCAGAACTTTTTGAGGACTTTCTTATCAGAACCTTTTGAGCTTCAATGTTCTGCGCATGCACATTAATGGAAAGTAAAAAAGTGCTCCATGTACATTTGAAATGATGATAGATCTTAGCAAATAACAGGAGTTAAACTGCCAGAGGGTAGCCAACATCTCATACATGACATTTTGTACACAGATAAATCGAGTTGTAGATACATAAACACTAAAAAACTTTCTTAAGTGAGCGTTCTTAACTTTTTGAGCAGCTCAGTACTACTTTCTTATCAACTACTGTCATCTAAAAAAAGTTCCTGCTCTGTTTCCTAACTACCGATGCTCATACTGAGATGCAAGCCTGTCCGTAAATAGCTGAACTGAATCAGGGGAGGCATGTATATGAAATTGAGCTGCAGAGCTCAGTTGTACCATGTGTCTACACGACAGTGTAGAGCGCCCTCAAATTTAATCTATGCAAATTACTAGGGGGCTACCAGCATCTTACCCTCCCCCCGCCGCTACACATTGGCCTACTCTTACGATTTTTCTCCTCCCCAATCTCCTTTTATGCAGTATTCTTTGTCACGGAATGGAGGTTTAAACTTTCTTGAGTTATTCTCGTTGCTATTCTAGCTAGAGTTGCTGATCTAGCCATTTTTGCTAGTTGCTGGTCTACCTATTTTTAGAACAAATTTTCAGAAAGCAATATTTCTTTACTAAAAAGATCTTGCTCCTTTTTTGATCGGAATTTGTCTTACCCTAATATTCCACAGGTGAACTGCCATGCCGATGTTATACATTGTCTGCTAGACTTCGGTGCAAATGTCAACATATTAAACACAGAAGGTCTGTCTCCGCTTGGATCGTGTTACGTCCTTCTATACACCAAATATGATTTTATCGACAACATCGCAGAAAGCATTCCTAAAGAGAATACGTTCAACAGTATGGAATGGGACAAACAGAGAGGCAACATGCTTCATAGAAATGATCGTAAAGCTATTTTGTCCATGTTTGGTGTTCCCCGTTCACAAAGTCAAGACATTATTAAGCTGAAAAATGGCCGCTCTACCTCTGCAAAGTCAAATAGGTCAAATCGAGGTATTTGAGAGTTCGTTTTTCCTACTTATTTTTTGATTGTAATTGTGTTTGGTATATATTTACATTAGGCAACAACAGTTATGGGCAGAGAAGTAGCGTGCGCTGTATTGTTCTTCTTTTCAGGCTCATTTCCCCCTCAGTTTCTGTGAGATTGTGCAGTCTCAGAAAGCCCATGTTATGAAATGCAATGTAGAAATGTTATAATGTTTGCGTATAGCTTTGAAGAGAGAACGCTATTTGAGCCTAAAATCACATTGACCACCATCATGCGTGAACTTCTAAGGTCATCTACGATTCATCTTCTCATTTGTAGTCTTCAACATCATTTGCTTATATCATTCACTTAAAAGATATACTTTTAGTGGATTCTCAAATAATATAGTTTGTACTCAGTAAAGTTCTTCCCCTCTTTTTCTGTATAGATTCCTCCATGAACGGAGAAACTTTAGAGCTCGGAACCCCACATGAAGAAGATGAGATGGATCAAGAGGTTTTGCCTGAGAATTGGAAATTGTCTTATTTCCAAAGAACTCTGAGTAGAGGTGAGAAGCTAGATGCTATCAGTCGGAACTTCAGCAAGTTAAAAGGAAGACCATACGACTTTGAAAACACTGATGAAACCATAGAGCCTCTATCCATTTTGGCAGCGGAGAAATTTGCGAAGGAGGCTCGGGAGAAAGACAGTGCTGCAGAGAAGTGCTCTTTATCAGAAGCAAGTGTTTATTGTGGAGAAGGCAGTTTTGGAGCTGCACCTAAAGTTGAATCACTTGGCGAGGACACAAAACTGCGCCTTTTGATTGCAGAAAGGTTTGTATGCTAAGTTTTGCATGTTGGTTCTCATGTCTCTATAAATTCATTTTCAGAGACAGTTTCTGTGATTTCTATTGCAGGAATTGGTAAATAATGTTGTATTGCTGTATTGGGATCCCTTGTATTAAGCTATGCTACGTTCAGAGATAGCACCGGGGAAAATTGCTAGGAGTGAAGATCTAAATTTTCATTGTCAAAGTTGCGGTAGAGTTGCATGTTTCCTCTGTGTTGCCATCTCTCCAAGCATTAATTCTTGCCATAGTTAGTTCAAATAACAATTTAGTTGTTTGCTACTTTAATGTTGGCTTTCAAGCTCAGGCTAATTAACGCTATTAGAAACCCTGCCTAAGACTCACTTCATTATAGATATAAACAATAAAAAGGAAAAGTTACTGAGGCCAAGGGTCCAAGGCTAGAGGGCAAGAGTCCCCCTCCTTCGCGACCTCAGAATTCCCAACAAACGCCAACCAGAAAGTGAACATAAAATGCTGTTAGAATGTAAACATAAAGTTAAAATACACTCGAATATCACCAACAATATTGAAACTATTGAAAGTCAATTTACCTATTGTTTCGTGAGCTCTAGACCTTCAAACATAACAATTTGTCGTGTGTATAGAAAAATAGGGATATCCAAGGATGAGGTCATCTGGGGGAGTTGGGGGCGTCACACCCCCAACATGCACGAGATTGTAGGGAGGTTGGTAATCTGCTGGAGATTTAGCATCCCATTTATGATAGTGTTGTCCGTGACCTTTCTTTAGTCATAGTTTTTCAAATGTTTCTAAAATGCCCCCCTCCAAAGAAAGTATCTAGATCTTTGGGGGTATCTATTTAACCACTCAGTAAACTTATAGTGATGATGCACAGACCTCTTCCTACTTATGTTCACAATGTATTCGTTAATATACTTTCAGAAAACCTCATTTAAAAGCGACTATAAGCCTGCTGCTAGAACGTGGTGCTAATCCAAACGCCTCTACGTTACCTATGCCTGTTCTGTTCTTTGCTGTCAAAGCAGCCGATATAAAAGCATGTGAAGCTTTGCTGTCTAAAGGTGCAAGTGCATCAATACGGCTTAACTCAAAGGTATCCATTGTTACTATTCATTATATTGCTACATGCTTTTTATAAGAAACCACTTTATAAGCAACCTAGTACTAGACAGCCTAAAATTTAAGAAACTTTTAGAACTACAAGGAAAGAGCTAAGAAATATTAGACAAATGTTACTCTATTTTACCTCCGTTTCCTCCAATGCCTTGGGGCTTGGAGGGTGCCTCTGAGAGGACTTAAGTTCTGGCGCGAGCATTTAGTACCGGATGCCCTCCTGACGTCACCAATGGCTTGCGGTGGGCCTCAAACCCAGGACCATGTTGGTCTTAGTCGAGTGCATTACCGCTAGGCCACGGCTGCTCTAAGAAATATTAGACAAATAGCACATTAAGATTGTTGCCTGGTTAAACGTAAAGCTGAACTCAAACAATGTGAATATGACATTGCTTTAGGTTTTAGCTTGCTCTGAAGTATTTTGTCTGTTAAAACACTAAAAGTTTGCTACATTCATGTTTTGCTCAAGTTTTTACTGCAATTTGGTTCTTTAAATTAAGCAGTTTTAAGAAACTTTTAGAACTAAAATGTTACCAAAAGTTAAGAAACTATAGTACTAGGCCTTGAGCTAGGTTTCTTATAGAAAAACATGTATTTGCAAATTCAACTTGCTGACTTTTTTGCTGATTTGTGTTTCTATATATAGTGTATTTCCGTGTAGGGTAATCGATGTGCATGGAAATAAATCTTTAATAAGAGAGCACGCTAAGTTAATACGCCATGTTTCTCCACCCACTTCTGAAGTTCTATAATCAAATCGAGGTGAACCTCTTAACAACGTTACATACTAATAACTATATGCTACACTATGCTGTTGAAAAGAATAGCGATGCAGACATCTCGCTTCTCATAGATGTGTAGGAAAAGGAGAGATCAGTTAAGGCCTTGATGGGTTGCTTTTTTGCTTGCAGAGATATCATTGGGATTACTCCAATAGGGAAATTATGGGTCCCAATAAGGTTACTATAGTTTCAAACGGTTGTGGGTAAATATATTACATGCAATAACTTTTTTGTATGTACTCGTGCTTGACGATATTCAGAGTTGCTGCCATTCTTTCTTTTACACAGAGGTGATTTTTAAATTCTTTTTCATTTTTGAGGGCACACCCCTCGAACAATTGTTTGTATTAACTTTACTTATCAAAGTACGTTGATCTTGCTTCCAATATTTTGCATTGTATTGTTATTATGAATTTCCACACTGCTACATGGGTATTGAGATCTTTCTAATGTAGGCTACATTTTATCACAAGTAGACTAAATTTTCATGTCTCCATCTTTAAAAATATGGGCATGGCTGCAAAAAGGCCACACCCACATTATGAAATCGCACCCAGAGCCCCCTTGTTTAAATTTTAGAAATCACCCCCAGCTTGTACAGCAGCTTTATAGGTTGTTTTTGACTTGCATTCTACAGGACCTTGGTTTGACGCCATTGCATATAGCTGTTGCACTGCCGTGTCGTGAAAGCATTGAAATCACAAGGTTATTGTTGGAAACGAGGGCAAATCCTGATCTCGAGGATTTAGCATTTGGTGAATCAAATAATGGGCGAACGGCATTGCATATTGCTTGTACAAGAGAAGACGATAATAGAGTATGTTTGTACTTCTTTAAATGTACCCAAGTCTGTTTGTACCCTTGAGTACCTAATTGCTGGGGATTAGCAGGGTTTGTAAGAGTCATAGAAAGTTTTGGAAATTTATAGAGATTGATAATGCCATTTTCGAGGACCTGGAAGGTTTTGGAAAAGGAAGGTTTTTCAAAATTGCTATGGAAAGTTCTGGATTTTTGTTTGGGAAGTTCTGCAATATCCTACAATGGATATAACTTTGCGTCGTATTAAGCACCGTATATGTTATGTTTCTTAATTTTACATTTTATAATGTAAAGCATAATCCACCAAAAAATTTCAAAATCTAGCGTTGAAAGTAGTGATTCTCCATTTATATGGGGGTTCACATTACATATGAAAATGTGCTTCATGGTTTTGGAAACTGGGTACTTGGGAATTGGAAAAGTTTTGGAAATGTTTTTAGAAGAGTTTCTGCAAACCCTGGATTAGGGTAAGCGAAGGGGCTTGTAAGGATTAAGAAGGGGCACTTCATAGCATTACATTTAAGATCTATTGGAGGTTAGCGTCATTATTGAGACACTAAGCATGGCTTTTATTGCCTATCCCTGCAAAGGTAAAGAACATGATCAAGCATTAGAAATATGCTGTTTGAAGTCAACGAAATGACCACAGCAATAGGTAATGAAACAGCTCATGATTAAGAAGGGGGTGGGATCAGAGTGAGGGTTGAAGCATTTTCCGAAGATTATATAGTGGGAGACGGTAAATGAGAAGTTATTATATTAGTATGTATGTGCTACTTTGTGTTTTCGTATGGCGATATGATGGATATGCCTAGGGGCTGATTTGCTGTTCATAGGTACACATTGTATGTATATAATCATATGTACATATTGCATGTATGTAATAATTAAACTATAAATTCCTTATACCTTATTTGTAATGCTAACGTTTATCTTCTTGTATGATTCCTATAGGACACATTTTGTTAGCTCATGTAAAGAAGCTGAACGCTTAGGAACCAACATTTTTGACTTACACTCTACTTACAAAAGCATTTTTACAATTTTTGAATGATTTGCTGCTCTTATTTCTTCACCTTTCAGATTGCTCAAAAAGTCGCTAGTTGCTTGCTGCAATACAATGCAAATCCAAACCTGTTGTGTCAGGGTCACTCCCCACTTTCCCTGGCTATAGCAAGTGGAAATGACTTGGTAGGATCAATGTATTTTATTTCGGTTTATCATAAAGTTATGCTATATATGGTACTCGCAAAGTGAGAACGAATTTGATGTGTCTTTTGCAAAATATCACAAGGTGATACAAGTTGCAAAATTAGACTCAACAAAATAGATACACACTTTTAGCTGCAAAATTCATAGGTGGGCTTTAGCTGAAGGGACAATGTGTGATTATATTCCATTAGTATACTCTGCTAAGGATTGGCTTTTTGTTCATTGTTACCGTAGATCTTTAAATGGCAAAGAAGCCATTAAATCAAGAAATTTATCTTCCATATATGTTAATGCATTTATTGTTGTGAGAAGTATGGCATTATGTTATATACTCAGCATTCATTTGGAGAAAATTAGGCTGCAAGTCTTCTATACACATTGTATAGTACCAGGAATACGATTGTTACACAGGGGTGACCTCTAGGGGGCTCAGTGGGATGGAGCCCCCTTGTTGAAATTCTTGCTCATTTTGGGGGCTCACTCCTCAAAAGTGTTTTTATTAATCTTGCTTTTCAAGGTGCATTGATTTTGCTTCCAATGTTTTGTATTGTATTGCTAAGATGAATTTCCTTGCTGTTACACAACTATTGAGATTTTTCTGTTGCCTATATTACAACATAAGTAGACTAAATTGTCATGTCTCCATCTTAAAGAATATAGGCGTAACTGCAGGCAGGCCACACTTCATGACATTGCAGCTAGAGCTCCCCTCCTCATAGTTAAAATTTTTAGTAATCACCGCTGTTGCTACACCTCTGTTTAATTGAAGCCTGCCCGTCGATAAATTCATCCTTAGAAGTTTTTGCTATGTAGTTTAAGATACAGTGCCGTAGAAGGATATTCAATAGGGTAATATTCAAGTTTCTTTGACCGCTTAGAAGACTGATTTTGACATTTCATTTGTTAGATTGTGGAAGCCCTCCTTAAAGGTGGCGCAGATCCTAGTCTGAAACTCTCAAATGGTGTGGGGTCTGCTCTTTGTTCAGCAACGATATTTACTTCAGAAAGGCGGAGGCAACCAATTGATAGAATCAAGCTTGTTAGTATGACATATTTCTGAATTATTACAAATAGTTTGAAGCTTATTTCTATAAAATATTTCTGACTTATAGCAGACGGTATCAAGGATGTTTCTTTGAACTGCGCCTCTCCCTTGCCTCTTCTCATAGTCCTCTAAGCTACAACACTTCAAGAAAAATTACATGATTTTCTGCGATCTTTTTCACCCTTATATTGTTTCATTCAGTTCGCGCTACTTTTTATTATATATTACTTGGATATGACAACAGCACACATTGGACGGCATTTTTGTCATCAATTATGGTCCATCATATAGGTTACACAGCTATTTGTAAGGCTTAATCAGCTTGTTATCTAGATGCATGGTACATTTGCTTGAGCAATCATCTAGTTTTTCTTTGGTTTCAAAGCCTAGGAAAAATAATGTAAAATCTTTAAACAGCAAATAAGAAAGATGTGCCAAAGTTTTCCTGTGTTCTTGCTCTCGAATTTCAAATTATGAACACGACGGCAGAGCATGTGATATTTAGCATATACCGAATATTCAGTACTTGATTTAAGTAGAAGTTTTACCCTCTGTAATTTTCTTAAATTTTTCCAGATGTTGTTCTTCAATATCAGCTCTAAGTCTAGACTATCGCGTATTTCTATTGCAATTGCACCCTTCTCACTTACTCCTACTGTTGTTGAAAGGGTCTTTTTTGCTTTATCAGATAGACAAACTAGTCAAGGCTGGGGCTGATCTGTTGTCACCAATTCAAGTAATTGATAAATCTCCACCAGGCACCGTCGTTGATTATGCTCATCATGTTTTTAATCAGGTACGCTCTTAAATTATTTATTAGTTGTCATATATATATTTATATGTATAAGTCATAAATAAGTTATATTATACTATATTGTATATTATATGACTTATTTTATTAGGAATGGATTCAATCAAATCGAACTTTACTGAAATTAAGACTGTTCTCAGCATTTTAGTTTTTCTCGCAATATGCAAGCGATAAGTCTGAGTGGCAAAACTATTAGTTTTTGTCAACTTTAAAATGCACATATATATATTATTCACTGAAAGGATCGACGAATCGCACACACTCCATATCATGCATTGAATGCCCTGGAAAGAGCTTGCCACAATGCCAGGAAAGATGTTTTGGAACACTTAGGCCATTTGCTGCGCACTGCGGCGTTAAAGCGAGAAAAACAAATGATTGAAGCGGAGCTTAAGGCTATTGCTAATGCAGGTAAACAGATTTCGATATTTTCCTACGAGACTTGGAAATTTGATCAATGATTGTTCTTGATTACCATTATAACTTTCGTCTTTATACTTTTATTATCTATTGTTATTATCTATATTATTATTCATGCGTTTGTATATCGCAATTACTTTCTTGTGAACTCTACCTCCTTCAAGCAATGAAATTGTTTTCCACGCATTTTTGTGAATTATTTCAAGACTTATGCGTTTTTTTTATAAGAAAAAAGTTTATAAGTAAATGAGGCTCAAATGCCAAAATCTTAAGAAAATCTTAAGACAATGATGAGGCTCAATTTCCAAAATTAAACGTTTTTATTGACCAAAAAGCGATATTTCATCATAATTGCATTCAAAATGTTAAAGCTGGAATTGAGCTTCGAGTATACAAGATTAATAACGAAAGTGTACCCCCATTTTAGCCAGTTTATTTTTGTAAAAATTAAGAAAAAGTCATGAATATCTTAGACTCAATTTCGGGAAAAGTTAAGAAAATTGAGGCTCAGGCAAAATGATGGTTTTCTTATAAAAAAAACGTGTATCTTTCAAATAGGCAATCAGAAAGAGAGGTGCAAGTAATTTTTAACTTCTGAGAACTGAAGTACTGGAAATTTACTTCTCTGTTTCATACTTCAGTTTATTCTTAATTTTTGAGTTGTGGTTTCTCCTTCATTGAAGAACTGTTTTATTTCAGGATTCGTGCAAAATCAAGCAGGTTAAGTGTTAAAGCTGAAGGATTTACGTTTATTGCAATAACAAAAATTTCTTATAAGAGTTAGAACTAAGGTAACAGAAAAGAAGTTTGAATAATAGTAAAGTTACTTTAGAGCATCTTCAAAGGCTTTGAAGGTGTCTGCTTGATTTTTAAACGAAGAAGCTGTAAGTTCCATTTGCTATGGCAGGCACGGCGCCACTTAGGGACTGGGGGCTTCAGTTCTTCTACGTTTTGCCAACTAGTGACATCGAAAAGACGAATGTTCTAAAGATAACACCTTTCTTGACTTCCCAGCCCTCACTTTTTATTTGGTGGCGCCGTGCATGTATTGTGTGGATATGTAGGCAATTGAAATGTGTTTGTGAATCAGCCAAGTCAAACCAGATAATTAGATCTGACCAACTAAAATAGTAGCCTTATCAATGACAGTCTGCCTGAAAGAATTTCCAATCAATTTAGCAGATGCTAGGCAAGCAGAAGAGATAGACGCCTCGTCTCCAATTGAGACTATTAGCAGCAGGAAAGAATCACCTACAAGAAGATCACCTGTGAGGGAAACTTCAAATTTTGATGCACAGAATAAATCATCGACACGTGATCCAGCATGTGGCCTTCCATTCGCTGTTGTGAAGCTGAATGATCTCAAATCGATTACTGCTCTTGGACTGAATGCAGCCAATCAGAGACGACTTGAAGCAAAGAGAAGATTCAGATACTGCTATGAATGTGGCCGCTCAATGGGTATATGTCTTCTCTTATAGCTTTTCATATGTAGCTGTAGTAGCTTTATGATGCAATTAGGAACTCTAACATCGCTTTATCATGCTATTTAGCATCCATATAACTATATATCTATCTTTCTTTCTATCTATCTATCTATCTATCTATCTATCTATCTATCTATCTATCTATCTGTCTATCTGTCTCTCTC
>OLMO02000231.1:17831464-17859589 GCA_900291935.2 Cassiopea xamachana
AAATAAATTATAAAGCAGCAGCATGAAGTCAAGTTGCGTTTCATATTTTGATAATAACTGGGAACAAAAGCGATACAAATTGTTTATGATACAAAAATCATGCGATCTAGCTTACCACTCATAACAATTTTGTCTTCAAATGTTGCACGAAAACCTCCCTCTACCGTCTAAAAGGAAGAACTACGTATAGCAAAATACTTACATGGATAGATAAGCGTACCAATATAAATCATATGACTGCACTGGTAAACGTCATATATATGACTTACGTAACTAAATTAGACACCGTAGATTGAATCGCATTGAAATACCTTCTATTGGGTACTCTTAAGTCCCCAATAAAGACCCCCACTTATAAATTTTTCAGCTTTTCTAAAAGAAATCTGTAAAAAATTTGCTGCTGTGCTTGGGCTGCCCAAATAACGAATAAGGACCCCCACTTCCTCGGGACCTAAGAGTATACTACATCGTTCAAACACAAAAGAAACCAAAGCTGTGTATTAAAGGCTCTTTAGAGCACAAGCTTCAAAATGACGACCAAAATACTCCTAACAAAAATACATTTCACTTACGGGCTACTTACACCAAGGAGAAAGCTGAATGAACTTGGTCTGTTTGAATAAGCGACGCAACCAACGTAGGTTGGGGGTCAGAACAACTTCTAAGGATCCCCATGCTTTTGAGGTCTTTGAAGGCCCTTCAGAGATTTTCAAGAGGCAAGCTTTTTGTATTATCTCAGGTAAAATTAAGATGAAGCCCCACACATACAGAATTCCTAAGAACCCCGGGAATCTTTGTTATGCTACTGATTGGAATGCAAGTCTGAAAGGCACGAAAGGTACCCTTTCTACAGAGGAATTCTTTCTCAACTAAACAGATGTACACTGGCTTATGTATGAATCAATTGTTAAATGTATCTATAATTGTATGTATGAGTGTACGTGTAAATGTATCTGTGAATGTTCGTATAATTTTACGCATAAATGTACGTCTGTGTACATGTCTAAATATATGTATGAATGTATATGAATTTATGCATAAATGTATGTGTGAATGAATTGTTAAATGTAAGTATGAGTTCATTTACTTTGATCGCCTTCTTTATTTGCCCTCTTATTCCACTGACTGTTCTTATTGCAGCTCCTTCAAATTTCGCTACTTCCAGTGCAGAAGTAAACATTCCCTAAAAACGTAAATAAGAGAGATCTTTTATACCTCATAACAATCTTACTAGTTTCAAGATAAAACAAACTCTGCTCATTGCAGAAGATACAGAACAGGGCATTTTACCTCACTGAATCAGCTCACATAAAGGATCAGATACTTTCGGCACGACTAAATGTTATCAAAAATATTGCATGTGGCCGGGCCATAATGGTACCCATAAAATCTTAAGGCAAAAGTCACGAGCAGAACTCAGATCTCAAAGTACGATACTCGTAGAATGAACGATCTGCAGATACCAAGGCCACGGTTGGAAATCTCAACAAGGAGGTTTTCATACGTAGGTGCAAAAGTCTGAAATGAGATTCCAAACGATATACTTTGGTGTCTCTAATAGACGGGCCCCCCCCGTCTATTAATTTCAGGAGAATTTTCCTTCCCCCACCGTTGCCTATTAACACCTACCTTCCATTAAATCTTACAAATCGATCATGATAAGAACACGCAGAAAATTACATCACCCTTACATCAACCAACCCACCTTTTCAAACAAAAAATGAAAACCTACTTCTTGGGCCAATAAAGTAAAATCAACATAGAATTAAATGATCCTCAAAGATGACCTTCTGGTAGACCAGTTTAAAGTTTAGTTTGTATTGCATGTAAATATCTTTATTTATGCAAACACTTTTTACAACTTTTTTCTTCCTTTTATATAACTGAAGGACTATCATGGTAATGATAGGAATATGAATAACGCAAGGAAAACTCCTAATATGATTCAGAACCAATGTTACCAAACCTTAATGAATGCTGTATTTTTGAATATCTTCAATGGTGTCCCAACCAGTTTCAATTTCTTCACTACTTGTACTGATTTGTCTTGGTCAATAACAACACCAGTTCCACATATGCGAAATTTGGACTAAAAATTAAAGGACTACGCATTGAAATGTATATTATGCCAAATACGGAATAATCATTAAAAGACAGAGCTGGACCTATCAATTAATAAAATTAGGCAAAAATATGAATAGTACTAAATTCCTCATTTAAAATACATCTCCCGATAAGCGCAGGACCAAAAAACATGATACGAAGGGGGTACCTGAATGAATGAAGCATATACTCTAATCGTATATAAACGAGAATATGACCTTCAAACGAAGTATGGAATACCAACCAAAACGAACTGAGATTTATAATTTCCATTAACGACCCACTTTAACGTAAATCACAAAAATGGGGAATCCATATTACTTATTCAAATCAAAGTTCTGATCACTGACAGTCATCGAGATTTTCCACCTCAACACAGCAAGAAAAGTACGGTGCTCTCGCTATCCCTAGATGCAGAAGAGATTCAAGATGGGTAGAAAATAGCATCATTTGAGGCCTACCGTAACTTCTGATACAGATTTCACTGCCAGCAAACCAGTATTTGGCTGAGTAATAGGACCTGCAGTAGAAGTATATTACAATGAATACACGAAACACTGAGCATAGATACACTCTTTTTGGAAACATAATTTCATTTTCAAACACACTAAATACAACCATAAACCTCACTATGTCTGGGTAGTTTACGATTAGCTAATACTGCTGATTATAGATGAAAAAAGAAAAGAAATGCAAGTCTAGAAATGAATAAAGCTTATAGAAATATTAAAGATCAAAATCGCTGAAATTTAAGAATAATTTAAGAATAATGCGACGCTCAAGCTTCATCAAGACATAAGAATTTTTTGTATCCTTAATACTGCTGTCAGATGTACTTTTACACTATCGATACAAAACATAAACTCTTACTTAGTTTTGTGATGTAGTAAACTATCAACAAAGATTGGAATATATTCCTTAAATTTTTAGGCGAAGTTACACTTTTGGTATTTAAGAATAATTCTACGCTCAAAATCAGAAAAATTTAAGCATATTGAGGCTTGGGAAAATTTTGGGTATTCTTGTAAAAAATAGTGTGTATTAATACAATATACAACGCGATGTAAAATAAAAAATTTCACTTTGAATGCCAATACCCAAAATAAGATGAGATGTCATAATTACAACAACTATGAACAATTTTTAGTGTAAATTCGAACTCAATAAGCATGTGCATAGCGAACTGGGTAAACAAAATCACAGGCTGTGTTTAAAAATTTCCTAAACTAAGATACTTCACAGGGCTATTTTCTAATCTGCAGTTCCACACAAAATGTGCAGCTCTAAAAGAATGTGTGCAGTTTAAACGAAAAACACGTGCAATTTACAAGTTTATTATGTAGTGACCCAAGCTTGTAAGAAAGCAAATGGCAGTAAAAAAAGGCAGATTTAGTTATGAACTGATAGGAGAAATACAACCAGAAATGGAATTGTTGGAGGTAGTAGCATTTATCTATCCCTTCTCCCCAAAAGCAGGTATTTAAATCTCATCTATAACCAAAATAACACAGCACCGCCGGATTTTATGTGCAGTTCTAAATTTTTCTCTAAAAAACCCTGTTATACTACTTTTGTTTAATAAGCTGCCCATACTTGTGAATGCCAACACTTACATTCAGCACAGAATGCTAATAGAAATAGGTGGGCTAACGTGAGCTAAGAAAAATTTACGGTACTTTTCATAAGACAAATTCAACAAATAGATTAAAATCAGGAGATTCACGCAATACACAAACCGTAACATGTAGCTATACAATGCAAATGATCTGGTGTGTACTTCAGAGCCCTATGCCTTCCATTATGGTCTTGAACCGAATACAAGGGTACAGTTTGAAATCTTCGCCAGCCAAGAGAAACAATAATGGGGTCACGATTTTTCAGAATTTTATCGTGCCATCGATGCTTTTTGAATCGTACCTGAAAAAAATAGTAACGAGAACAATTACAACTCAAAAGGCAAAATAAGCGGGCCTCTTCAATGTGATTTTTCAAATGTATATTTTTTGAGCCTCCCTAATACAAAGTAGGGGATAAAAAGCATTTTCTATAACTAAAACTATAAAGCTAGTACAGCCACGGCAAGCGATAATCTCCAATAGGGTATTCATAAATTTGGTATCTCCAAAAACAAGTAAGATTACTACTCCAGCATGAAAAATCTCCAACAGAAAAGCAGCTCTTCACTTTGTAGGTTAGGTGATCCCCTGCCATTCTTCCACTTCTAGGTTAGGTAACCCCCTTCCATTGTTCTGTTCTCTTACGTTAGAATATGTAACCGTATTGTCTCCCCATTGTCCATTCTGTCGCAGTACTCGTGTAGTAAACTGAGATTCGTCCTAAACCGATAACAGCAACTAACATTAGATTCACTTAGAGGCTCAGTGAAAACATTAGGTATTATTATAAAGAGGACGAACCTGTAAAAAGCCAATATCATCTTCTCCTGATAAGAGACCACCAAGCACAACAGGATACGAAGGATCGAAATTATTCACAAATTCCCAAGGCATAGCCCGAATTTCCAAGCGAACATACATCCCCGGACGGAAACCTTCATACTTGACGCGAGCTTCATCCTCCATGTCCTGGAATTCTTGCTGATTGAGCTATAAGATAGAATAAGCACAAAAATCTATGACCATGCTAATGCTTTGATCCTATGTACAGTCATCGACTAATAAAATTATAATAAGTCAAAGTAGTGAAAAAGCATTGGTAGTTAGCGTTGCATAGGTCCAAGATTGAAACATATGAAGCTAATAAGAATTATCAATGCATGAAGCTTTATTTATTACTTGGCACAGATTTTATCAAAAGAATGCCCACCTGTCCTTGTAAGCTAACTTCCTTTTTCAAATCTTCGTAGTAAGACGTGCCACCACCTTTCCCGCTATCAGCCTCGTTATCATATGTTGGAAAAGTTAGGGAAACCGTAATACTGTCGGTGAAAATCAGTCTTACGTAGCCACTGTGTGCTTTCACACTCAAGGCAATAGTTCTTCAACAATAAAATAGTTCTGTAAATACCACACTACGAAAGAACCAAATTGCTCTACAATAAACACTCCTTTTAGCTTTCGTGAATGCGATAATATTTGATTAAGGGTTTCTTTTAACGCGCAGTTCCACACAAATTGTGCCGTTCTAATGAAAAAAACTGTGCAATTCAAGAGTTTGTTATTTAGTGGCCAGAGGGTGTAAGGAAGTAAATACAGTAAAAATGGTGGATTTAGGTATGAAATTATAGGCGAAACACAACCAGAAATGAAATTGCTACAGGTAGAAACATTTCTCTGCCCCTTTTCGCTAAAAGCAGGGAGTTCAATCCCATCTGTAATCGGAATTTAATTCTTCAGCGCAGTATCGCTGGATTTTATGTGCAGTTCTAAATTTTTCTTTAAAAAAGCTCTGATTTGACAGTACCAGTCGGAAAATTGAAATGAATTGTGACCTGCTTACACTCATCAGGATAAGTCTAACAACATAACTTCTTTTACAATTGGTATCAAGAAACTCTGCATNTCTACGCGTGCAATGTTTTCAAAAGCATGCGCCTTAAGCAATCGAAGACTCCAAATACGCGTGGGTAAAAGGTGCAAATGGATAAAAAAATTCGTAAGTTCATAGAGCATAAATCCATAAGCCGAAGCACAGGCTTTGCATGAATTTTTAAGACCAAGCATGTATCAACCTTGATTGAAATTTTACTAATTTTGGGTAGCACATAAGGGAAAGAAAATGAAATTGTCACCAATGACTGTAAGTACTTGAGCAACAAATAAAAAGCTGAGTTTTCAAAACTATCGGAATATGTGTAGACAGGGCTTACGTCAAGGTGATTCTGCATGGCCAATATACAAAGCACCTTATGCTGATTCACAATATATTTTCTACAATTATTGAAAATATTTCAAACATGGAAAGGATATTCAACATCGAAATTTTCTTTTAATTTCCTTTTCTTAGCTAATCTTTTCTCATTTTCATCTTCTTCATTGCCATCGTTTTCCTTTTCACTGCTGTGACTATCATCGATATCATCATCGTGATAACTCAGATTATTTTGTTTCATTTGCTTTGAAGAATCTCCAGTTTCAAGGTCTTCAAAATCACCATATAATTCTTCATCTAAAAAAGAGCATAAACCCATAAGTCCGAACAAAGGCTTTACATGCAAGGATCAAGTATCTATCAATCCTGATTGAAATTTTGGGTAACACGTAAGGGAAAGAAAATGAAATTGTCACCAACGACTATAATTAATTGAGCAACAAACATGAAAAGAGGATAAAAAATAAAACAAAGAATAATAGGAGAAAGAAAAGAAAGAGTAAATTGAAACGAAGGTGGAAACAAGGAGAAGATCTGAGAAGGTAAATAAGGAAGAAAATTAACTGAAAGAGAGAGGATATATGAAGAAAAGTCAGAGGATCTAAACAATGCAAAGCACTGGAACACGTAGAAATGCTGAGCCACAATACTCGCCAAAAGTCCCTGGGACACTCGCAAAAAATTGCGAAAAAATATAGTACTCTCAAACTTTATACCATTGCGCAGTGCACACACCCCCTTTCCCCCTATAGCAATGTTGTTCTGTTCCTGAGACACTTGGTGTCATTTTGCACGCTAACTTTTCATTCTCGCATGCAATTTTCTCATAAACCAACATTGTCTAGGGGGAGGAGGAGAACAGGTGTTAAGTGCAGAATACAAGTGTCTTCTATTGTACATAGACACATGCTATCCCATAGCTAAAGTATCCCAGGACTGTTGGCGACTATTGTACGTACCATCTTCATTATAATCATCATCACCATCATCAAACGTCACATTAGCGTCCCTCCACTTCCTAGTAACAAAACAGTCTCTTATAGATTCGAACAGCATCTGACTATCATCCTCCGACGGAAAAGAAGCTTGTATTCCCTCTCGAGAGGAATCCCTTTGGTGCAACAAAGATTTGTTCATCTTTTCCAGTTCACTCTCACTTGATCTTAAAGCGAACAAACCACCAATCATGTCCTCATCCTTATCGCTCCTATCAAGGTTTTCTTCTCCCGCTTGTTCGCTAGTATCTGAGGAGAATGCAGAGTCATTTATCCTATACTGCTGTTACAACATACAGACAGCATGGTGGCAACTTTAGATTAAGTATGCAAATACAAACCAATTATCTAGAAAATCACTTCAAAATTTCTAAAACAGCATTTTTTGAAAGGCCTGTTGTGCAATCCACATGTAGTCCCACAACCTATGTATCAGCAAGACTTGCTTCTGGATAAATTTCGAAAGAGTCATGACGATAATGGGTGAATTTTAAGGAAGACATTATGAGAGCGAAAATATTTAAAGGAATGCACGATAAGAATGAATAATTTCAAGGAAAGCACGAAGGCAAGAAAGTCAGTATTTCACTAAATACAGCAACCGCAAAATGACTTGACACCTACCTGCCTCTTTCCAGGAAAATGCAAATTTTGCTTGTTTTATTGCCAATGTTAAAAAACAGTCATATTTCAAAATATTTCGTCAGCAATTCTATAATTGTCTTAGCAATTCCCTATTTTCTTCTTATTGCAAGTCATAATTGAATAATGTGAAATAATTTCTTTTTGGGGGGCTGAGAATGGCTTTTATGTGAAAATGCTTTCAGATGATCCAGGTCTCAAGTCATGAAAATACTTTTTATCCCTGTTCTTATTATGAAATGGATTACACCCTTGGAATGGTGCGGCCTATATATTTGGATTTAAGAACACACGCTATTTTATCCATCACATGAACGTTCAAAGTATTATAAAAAATTAAATCTATATCTATACATGATATCGTAGCGTTAAAACTAGGGAAAATGTTGGTGCCTAACCATAATTTTGGATATTCCTCCAAAACTACACCCATTTTGTTGAGGCTAATATATGAAACGATGCATTCAAAAAGCATCAAAATACAACCTTGATCGTAAATCAGTTTTCGAAGATCTTTTTTTCTGTTCGGTACCCGTAGCAGCATGGGCAACATCTTCCGCTTGAAATTCTCCTTCCACACTTCAAGCTCTAATGAAAATTAAACATAATGCGTGAATTATAAGACTCTTAATTCCACTAGACGAAGTCGTTTTTGGATAGCAGCACAAAGAGATTCAATGTGACATTGTTGCAGGGGCCTTCAAATGGTCTCTGTCATGGAAGAGTAGCATTGGAAAGAAGTATGAAAGGGGAGCAAGCAATATGGTGATGATATTGAAATGTTGCAATAAATGCGACTAGCTCCACACCTTTTCTATCAACATTCGAGTGATTACCATCTAGTATCGTGTCCTCATCAGCACCATCACCACCACCATCATCATCATCATCATCATCATCAGCATCATCATCGTCGTCTTCAAACTGGACTTCTTCACAATCGCCCTGCTATTTGAAGAAAATAAAATTGAGCATGAAACTTCGGAAAGAAAACTCGTCTCCACACAGGGGTAATATCTAAAAATTTTAACATGGGGCGCTCTGGGTGCGAGTTCATAAAGTGGGTGTGTCCTAGTTGTAGTCACGCCCATATTTTTTAAGATATTGACATGATACTTTAGTTTAATTACAATATAATATAGCCAAAATCTAAGAAGATCTCAAAAGCCATGAAACAGTGAGGAAATTCATCATATCAACGCAATACAAAACTTAGAAGCAAGGTCAGTGCACTTTGACTAGTAAGATTAATACGTAAAAATTGTTAGGGGGATGAGTCCCCAAAATGGACAAGAATTTTAACAAGGGGGCTCCGCCCCCTGATCTTCCCTAGAAATCACCCCTGCCTCTACATCTCTACGAAAGATACAATCGTTGTTTGTCCACAATAAAGATACTTTAGTATTTGAAAATTTTATCCAAAAATTACTGAAAAAATTGTGGCAATAAAAAAGATGAGAAGAAACAAAAATAGCTAGCACAGCAAAAAATCATTCCTGAGTAAAAAACTTTGCAATTATGATGCAGCAGTAACTCCCCCATAGCTGTTTGTCTTTTCATACACAAAAGGGCTCCTCCGTAGCTGTATCTACGAATCTACAGAATTTCTTGCATATGATACATAAATTTGCATATGATAAATACATACTGCTCAAGTATACTAATACCTTTCGACTCAGTTTCTTGGAAAATTCTAGATCATCATCATCGTCACTGCTTTCACCATCCAGCTCATCATCATTATCATCATCATATCCACTTTCATCTAGCCCTGAATCGTCATCTTCTTCGTTTTCGTCAATATTACCGTCGATATTTTCATCAAACGTGACTTTCCGCCTAATTCTACCATTTTCATCTTCAGTCAAATTTTGATGCGAAAGAGTCCACTTTGAATCACTACAAATGGGTCATTCAACAGTTAAGCAAAGGTAATTTTATAGCTTTTGAGACCCTCCCTGCTTCTCTTGCAACGCACCACAGTACAAATCTCCACCTGATCCGATACAACATCGTAGCAAATCAAGGTACCCTCCCTCCCTGTTTAAGGTTTGATCCCCATACACAATTTTGGGTTGCAAAATTTGTCATATCAAACAAACCATGTGGTTAAGTTACACATGTGGTTAAGTTGCTAGCATTGGGGGCATAGATTATCAGAGACAAAATCAAATGAAACACATCAAAAGCATGATACAATATTAGGGTAGCCAACAGTGAAATGAAACTCTTTTCCAGGGTTTTCCAGGGGATTTTCTGCCAAATCTTTGGGGTTTTCCAGGGTACATTTGACTATGTTTTCGAAAAATATAATTATCCCATATAGATCTTCTGCCTGTACCCATCCACCCTTCATTCTGCGTTTTACTTGAAATTTTGTGTCCGTTGTTGGAAAAAGAGGCTGCTTGCCACATGACAAATGATACGCTGTTTTTACTCCCCCCCTCCCAACAACCTCATAGATCCTCCTCTCCCGAGTTACAGGAAGAAAAAATGCAACAGCCTTGCAAGGCCAAAAATTGATGCATGGAAAATCTAATTCAGAACATAATTTTTCAGGGGTAGGTTGTAACTTCAGGTTTTCCAGGGCATTTTTCCAGGAGAAACAAAATCCAGGGTTTTTCAGAGTCTACTAGGGTTTCCAGGGTTTGTTGGCCACCCTGAATATCCAAAGAAAGATATCCTTGTGGTGTACCTTTTTACATCNCATCTCCAGTTACTGGTCTAGAGTTCTGAAAAAGAGAATTGTAGTTGAGAACTTATGGAACACGTCACATAGCATAATCTGTGGGTAGTAGTTGTCATTTGGCAAAATGCCTGATTTGATGGTAAAAGCCACGCTTAAAGCTAAAATGTAGGACTGTCGGGTATTCAAAAGATCGCTTTCCAATAAATAACCGTAGCATGATACCAATTAAGCCTGGTTAACACGGTGTCTATCTGTAAATGGGTGGCACTGTCTAGATGTGTTAAACTGAAAAATGATTTTGTGTTCACACGGTGTCTATCTGTAGGTGGGTGGCACTGTCTAGTTTGCATTCACACTGTGTCTATCTGTAGATGGGTAACACTGTCTAAATGTGCTAAACTGAAAAATGATTTTGCGTTCACACAGTGTCTATCTGTTTCTATCCACGCACTTTTTGCAACATAAGTATGTAGTCCAAAGGAATATTAAACATCAAAAAAAATACTTTTAACACAATTCAAGACTCGACCTGTATGGGCATTTACACTTTTCGTTTAATTATGCTTTTTCTAGATCTCGTTTTACACTGTAGATACCAAATCCAGAGCGGGGGACAGGAGGAAAATAGCCCCAGGGCCTCAAGCTCCAAGGGGCCTCACAGCCAAATGATTCAAGGTCCAGGGGGGCCATAAAGTAAACCAGCAGCATTCTTCCATAGTTGATTTCTAGATCCTCAAAATTTTCTGCTCGCTTCGCTCGCAGGGAGCATTATCTTGCTCCTTTGCCCCTAAGCCTCCGAATTTCCTCCGCAGGCCCTGCTCATAAAGACTGTATTTTCCCAAAAAGTATGCAAGAAATACAGTCACTGCCTCAATCGGTTGTCCTAATCGTACAAAACAGGGGGTTCTCTCGTGCATTTGGAGATAATTTCGTCGCACTCTTTGATATTGCATGTGATAATGTACCAAATTCTATCGCATATGAAGGACGCGACGTCTAGTCTCGACCCTGCCCCAACCCTACGTTACACAGAGCATATTTTTTTCATCTGTAGACACGCTAACACAGCAAGTATTCCGTCATCACTCTCCAATTATAAGATCAATTTTAAATGGTAAAGTTCCGTTAAGACGGTGTTCATCCAGTGTTTATCACATCAAAACCACCCGCTGAATGTCGATGACAGCCACAGATAGACACCGTGTGAACCAAGCCTTATCACATCATTTACTTAAGTTCATGTAGCGGTTGACCTTGCGTGTTTAGTTTTAAATTGACTTGAGTATCGACTTGAGTTATGATATGTAATGCTCGGTGATGTTTGCCTGATTGATGTTGATCCCACTAAAATACACAGTTAGCAACGAACATGAGTACTAAAAGTGAATAGGGATCAGAGTTACACAAACAGCAATGATTTGTTGTCAAAAATTTGCGTTAAATTGAGGTACCACTTAAGGAGCTTTTAGTACAGATGTAATCAAGAGTCACAGAATTAAGGAACATTAAGAAATAGGCCTTGAGCTGGAAAAGATTCTACATAAAAGTTTACTAGTAAGCATAACGTATTTACTGTAATATTTCCACTTCTCTAGTAATCCTGCATCTGTTTCATAGATTGAAAAATAAAACCCCACTTGCACAGTAATCTTGTATCAGGGGTCGGGAACCTTTGGCTCACGAGCCGGGTGTGGCTCTATTGATGACTGTATCTGGCTCTCTGGCTCACAGGAAAATCTTACATGATATTTCTTCAAAGTCAACGGCATTTTGGGTGATGCTGTCAACATTCGCTACAAATCATTCCCTATTTAAAATAATACATGCACTAAGTCGTATAAGACATGCATTGCTGTTAAAAGTAATAGATATATTGCTGCGGAAAATATTGCATGGCTCTCATGGAGATTTATTTTGAAATATGTGGCTTTAATGGCTCTCTCAGTCAAAAAGGTACCCGACCCTTGATATAGATGATTTACCTGGAATACAGTCAACTGACTAGTTGCAATCTTCTTGTCAATTGTAGATTTTGTATCAAGCAGTGATGATACATAGATATCTTCTCCTTCAGGGTTGCTCTTGAAAAAAATTAATGACCATAAACATGTTGGCTCTATCAGTTTTTCATTCCTTTCATTTATTATAGACTTCTTTTAAATCATAAAAAGAAAACAGGCTCAGTGAATATAATGATAGAAAATTCAAAACACAAGTAGAAAACTAGTTCAATACAAGTTTTTTTCTTTATAAGAAAATCATTATTTTGCCTCAGCCTCAATTTTCTTAACATTTCCCGAAATTGAGCCTCAGATTTTCTTACAATTTTCTTAACTTTTACTGAAATAAACTGGCTAGCTTGGTTTACACTGTCATTAATAATATTGTAAACTTGAATTTGAATTCCATCTACAACATTTTGAATGCAATAACAACGAAATACCGCTTTTTGGCCTATAAAAAAAAATAATTTTGGAAATTGAGCCTCGTGATTTTCTTACGATTTTCTTAAGATTTTGACGATTTGAGCCTCATTTTCTTATAAACTTTTTTCTTATAAAAAAAAAAGTTTAATATATATCTGAGCCAAACTATGGGAATCTAGTGCTTTCATGAGTTTTTACTATAACTTCACTCTTCATTTCATACCTTAATAGCTGTATGGTTCGAATTCCCATCCTGTATTTTGGCATGTCCAATATTATCAAAATTTCAAAGTAAGGCAAAACCTTGAACAAAGATAGTCAAAAATAAAGTAGAACACTAATCAGCCACCTCTTCAGCTTTCTGATTTGAAATTCTTTGACCTTCCTTACTCCCACCAAGATCAATATAGACTGCATCCTAAAATAAAAAGTTTATGTCAAGCATAATTGTGTAAATCCTTCATTTCTTATAACTAATTAATGCTCATGAACCCCTAAAATCAAGATATGAACTCTGAAAACCAGTAATATTTGCTAAAGTATCATTGAAATCCAAATTCTCCATAGCTCCATATCAAAAGTCAAGTCATGAAATATCAACAAAAAGTAAAAGTGAGTTGCTTAGTTGAACACTTCACCTTATCATAAACAATGCCACCAACTCCTGACATAGGTGCATACACAAGTCTTTCCTTTTCATTTAGAGAGCGCCTTTTTTCTTTCTCTGGCAATGGGCATGGATCAGGAAGAAAGCTAATATCTGTTAAGTGATAGTCACCACATCCTTTAAAGAGAAACAACAAAGTTTTTCATAACATTGCTTAAAATCTGCACTCAATTATACAAAAGTTAGCTATCAATTAGGTTGAGAACTATTCAGAATTTCAACTATTTCATGCATGGAATAACAGTGAAACATCTCTAATTTAAACACCTATGTCTCATATTATGGACCATGTCACAACAAGTGGTGGATCAAGCAAGCAGGTGGCTAGATAGGATTAAAAAGTAACATTGCATAGCACTGAGTATATACATAATTTAATACAATTTTTTAGCTTTGCTAGGGCACAATGGATGACTTTTGTTGTTCTCAATACAAAAGTTAAGGAACTCAATCCTGTGTGCAATTTTTTGTTTGAATAGATTGGGGAGCTCCAAGTCAATGGCATGACAAGTGGTCTACTTATGAAAGCAGAATTACATAGTCAGCCAAAAGAAATAAATAATTTTCTTAAGCAAACTTCTTTTGCATCAAAAGCATAAATAGTTGAAAAGGAGGATTTCTCTTTCTGAAAATAAGAAACCTACCCATGATATGAACCTTTGATTCAAGTCTTAAATGAGCACCCCTCGTATACCCATACAAACACACAGTTCTATCTGTTTTTGGATTCTGTCTAACTTTTTCTGGGTCAGTCAAATCTTCAAATCTACAACAGAAAAGAATGATATGTAGCTACACAGAAAGAGTGAGACTTGTCTGAAAGAAAAAAGTCAATATGCAGTTTGATTCAAAACCAGTGGAAGAACATAACAGTACTTATAAACTTCTTCATGTAACAAAGCACTTTTGTTCCTCAAAAATCAAAACAAAATGTAAACAAATCAGCAAATGGTTAATAAGCAATCTTTAAAGACAACAAAGAAAGCTAATAATATAAGTCAGAGCTGGTCTTTATCATACTAATTCAGTACATGATTAAAAGAAAGAAAAATAACCTGTCTGCAACAACATAAGGATGGGAAGTTCTCCATGTCAGTGGTCTATATTTCATGACGGAAATAAATCTACCAAGATTATGTATTTCAGTTTTGGAGTAGCTACCATGCTGGATACCAGATAGATAGAACAACTTTGCTCCCTGTCAGAAAAGAAATTACAAGAATATCATGTCACTCAAGCAGAAAAGCTAGAAAGAAGAATATAAAATATATAAGAGAAAATTCAAAAAATCAGACTCACTCTCCTTCAGAGGAATCCTAAAGGACTTACCAATGAGAAAAAATACCTATGGTTCAATATATAACATGATAAAATGGCATGATAGAATAATACAAAAAACTCTCAGCTTCTTTAACAGTCTACATTCAACATAACAAGATTCTACAATCAGAGTAATGATTTGACACCTAATCAACAGACACACAGTCATAGTCTTTCAGAGCAGGTATAATCCATACTTTACATTCACTAATGTCTATTTTGTGCAAAATGCCCAACATACTTGATAAACTTCTGTCCAGAATCTATGTTTCATCTTTTTCTTTGTCTTTTTTAATGATTTGTTGTTTTTCATAAGATCAAGATGTGTCAAAACACCCATTATTCTGGGGAAGCCATGAACTTGTGCAATATTAAGGAATTCAAATATTTCCATTTCAAATCCAAAGCTGGCATCAATGAGTAAAAGAACCTAAAAAGATGATATACAAATCAGTCAATAATATATTAAAGAAGGAATCACTTACAAACTACTAAATATGGCATTCCAAAAGAGCCTTTAAAATGTACATAAAAAGTAAACTATTCCCAAGACTATTTCCATTTGCTTGCACCTATCTATATGTCATATGTAACTAAGCTATTTATAAATTCCATGAAGCTACACAGCATGCAGAGCCATCAAAACATACATTTGGTAGCTTTGGCTTCTAAATTCAAACAGCTTCCTTCTTTAGCACCCCCTAATTGTTCTCTTCCTTAATGATAAAAAAGTCAACCCTTAAGTCCCTAATTGCCATTCTCCCAGCCAATTAATTTTTGAAAAATTTTCAACCTCTCTCACTCTTATTAGGACCCCTTGCTTATTAGCTCTTGTGCAAAAATTTTTCATAATGTGCTTCAAACAGATATTTTCAAGAAATCTTCTTGTCTGTTAGCAATATTTTTGTACTGCTTACATTCTCACAACCATAGACACCTGATATATGAACATAGACACCTGCTTCATAGCAGTAATATCTTAGACCAAAAGCATATTTTCCACCCCCCCCCACATATTCTGACCCCCTGCTAATTAATTCCTTCAAATGTTTCCAACTCCCCTACTTCTTATGACCCCCTGGCAATTAGATACTTAAGAGTATATCTCATAGAAATGGATAAGAACAGGTCAGCTAAAAGAATATCTTCAAAAATCTTTATAAGGAATAGCATATATGGTATATATATATATATATATATATATATATATATATATATATATATATATATATATATATATATATATATAACAGTTTAAGAAATTGTAACACATTGTTACACAGTGCACAGAAATTCAATACTTACTAGATCAGCTATCTTGGCAATATCAATCATTGAGTTTATATCATTGCTACACTCAATTAAAGTAATTCTTTGCCTCTTTCCTGTAGAACAAACCAATATATACTATTTCTATACAATACACAAGGCATATATAAATTTGTGTTTTTGAAAGTTGACAAAATACCACAATGATGTTATGTGAAGATAAATGGCACAGATTCTAAAAAATGCCTCTTTGCAGAGCAAATATATAAACCTCTCAGATTTAACATTTCACTGAAATTACTTGAAGTGAATAATAGTGTGCATTAAGGGTAAAACTGCAGTTTAGCATTGAAACTTTCCATTTGTGGTAATATCTGCTTCAATTCCTATCCATTGAAAATTCATTAAGCCTTGGCAATGTTACTTTATCCAACAATAGCCCATGAAAAACTATGATCATACCTGATGGTACCTTAAGAAAAAGTATGCTACTTCAAGGAAACTTTGCAAACAGTATTTACTTGAGATTATATCAACCATGGCGCTAAAGATATCAGTTGGGATGGGAAAAGTCCAGCAAGAACCAGGTCTTTGGGACAGTATTCTAAATATTTACACCAATTTTCCTCAATTCAATTTGGAATCAAGGTAGCCAGAGGGGCAATGCTAGTTAGAGTGATTTTTTAGGGGACACAGTTCTCTACTCCCTACATGGCTGGTTTATGCAGCATAAGAAGCATACAGAAAACGTCTTTTGAAACAAATCAACCTACACAATAGAACAATGTAACAACTCAAGACAAAATTTCAAGGTGAAAATACTTGATGCTACCAACATTAGCATATTGCAATCATTGCTTTTCCCAATAATGATGATAATTTTCATGAACGCAATTACATATTGAAAAAATAAATTGGACGCTAAGCTGCAGTCTTGCCACAGCAAGTCAGAGGCTATTTAGCTAAGTGATTCAGATACACAACATGTACAAAATTTTTGAACTTATTTAAAAGCCACTCCTATATTTTTTCATGAATAGAATATCTGAATAGAAAATACGGTGTTCGATGTAGGACGTATTTTCGCTCTCTATGAATTCTCAAAGAAAGCATAACTTTAAGCACATTTCATCAACACGAAATATACACTAGCTGATATTAATGCCTATTGCATGTACCTGACACTATGGTAATTGGCCCTCGAACATCTGAAATCTTTTGCCTTGTGAAGTTCTTAATCAGTGAGCGTATTAGAGTCGTTTTTCCAACCTTTGGTGGACCAACTATTGCGACTATTATTGGTGGAGGTTCGATGGGTGTTCTATCAACAAGTGGAACGTGTCGTTTCTTGGTTTCAAGATCCTGCTTCCTATGAAAAGTTTTTGCTGCCTTTTGCACAGATTGGAACCCAAATGCTTTGGGATTTTTTCTGGCATCATTTTTTTGCTTTGATTTTTTCTCTGCTTTAGGACCAGCCTTTCTCTTCTTGTGGGCTCTTCTCGTGTCATTTTCCTCCATCTTTGACACAGACATTTGCTGGCCTCGTTTATGGAAAATTTTGACCACGTGCTTCTTGTCATTCCTGTTCCTGATCCTACAACAATATGGCGGGTTCATTACTGGAAGATATATTTTTTGTAAAGGATATTGATCCAGGTGGAAAGAAATTTGAGAGAGGTTGGTTGAAAAGAAAATAAGACTCTTATCCTAGATTTATTGTGAGCTTACTTAGAAGTTTAGCTCTCAACACATTGTCGTAAAATTCTGTTTAAGTAAAACAGGTCAATTAACAAGTTGTTTAATGTGTTGAGCATTATCGGCAAAGAACTTTGCTCGTGTATAATAGCAGGTTTGTGCAGTTCATATGCTTCTACCGTTGGACTCAATTAGGATTTGGCTGGATGGACATATGCCCCCTCCATCCAAGCATGGTAATTGGAAGCTGTCGGAAGCAGATTTTGCAGTCATATAAATTGTACTATAATGATTTTATTACTATTGTTGTTATTGTGGAGTTAAAGTGAGTTCACCTTTAGTTTCTAGATTACATTGTGAAAGTGAAAGCTATAAAATGGACATGATCCTTGATGTAAACACACAAGTTTATCCAGTTGACCTAAATGATAAGTTCAGTGTTGTTCTAACAACAACCCTAAAAGTTGATGAAACTCCTGATGATGGTGAATATAACCCATATGATACCACTCCTTCAAAGGCTGACCAATTTGAATATGTCATGTATGGCAAAACTTATAGGATAGATGCAGATGATGGAGAAAGTGACCATTCAAACCGTCTGTATGTACTTTTTTCATCTGAGAAATAGATATTCATCTTGTCCTGTTCCATTTAGTATTCAACATTTGAAATTAATTTTTTGTGACAAAAAAAGATAGTGCCTTCAGCAAATTGTATTTTTTATTTTAGTTACCTTTAGAGTGCCAAATGTTGTATCTATCTGAGTAGAAAGAAACACCACCATGTTCATTTTGCAAACAGATTATTGGTTCAAAATTGAATGTTACTATAAAGCTTTGGATAATTATTGCCATCTTCCCCCAACATTTTAATGCTTATTGAGCCTATCTGGACTCATTTTAAAAATTTTTCTACTATCAACCATCATTTTCTGTTGTAGATCAGCTTATGTTTCGTTTGGTGGACTGCTTATGAGGCTTCAAGGAGATGCAAATAATTTGCATGGCTTAGAAGTTGACCAAAGAGTCTATCTACTTATGAAGAGGCTAGCATTCTAATAACTGTTTCATTCAAAGAGAAAATACAGACATAGGCCCTTCTGTTTTGCAAGGAATGAATCCCATTTTCATCATTACACTGTGGATCATATTGTGATGAAATGGAGTTTCTTGTTCAGTTTCTCTGCCGTACTGATTAGCGCTAGTATTTTTAAATTATGTACTACTGTAGATATAAGCTATTCATTCTTGTAATAAACAGCATGAGACATTTTCCAACCAATTGGTGTTGCTTCTTTCTTTGGGACTATCAGTGTTGTATAGTATATTGTGCTTCGGGTTGTAGATTTCACTAATGTGATCAAATTTCAGGGACTGTAAATTATTGCATTTTGTATGAGCATTTCTGAAATGTATTTAGCTGCCCTTCAATGAAAGTAATTGTATTCTTCTTTCTCTTATGCTGGGAATGGTTGGGTTGGAATCCAGAAACATTTCAGCATATTGTTTTGAGTTGCAATTCAGGTCTTGCAAATGGCAGATACACCTGGCATTACAACTGCGCTTCCCTTTTTTTGTAAGATGATTCTCCTCTTTGCAGAATTGCTTGTTATATGCTGATCTCCCTCTTATCATCTCCTTCTTTGATCACTGGTGACACCCTTTGGCCAGATCTTGCCTTAATTTTCCCTGACAACACTCTTTCTCTCCTTGAATTTACTGCAGGATTTTAAACCAACACTGAAAAACAGAAGTCATGAAGCTGCTATGTACAAACCTCTTTTACACAACCTCAATTTCAACTATTGTATCATCCATTTTGTAAATCTATCAATGAGCCTGTTGAAATTTTTGAACCTCCTCTAATTCAGAAATGACAATGATGGATGATTTAGGTTTTGATGAAAAGCTACTGTCTAATAATTGAGAAAATCTTCAATATGTAAGTCCAGTGCACCTATTACATTTTCTATTGCAGGAATAAGCCATCAACTATTTACTTGTAAGCTTCTTGCTGTTTACACAACTTAGCTTCTTTGTTCACTTTATGCCTGTTAGTTAATGTCTTTATACAGGCAAGCCAGTAATACATTGCCTATAGTTAGAGAGGTGTAAGTAGTAATTTAGGTTGCTGCCACCGGTTAGTCATCGATGCTATGGACGTCAAGGTCAAGTTGCGGTGCCTCGTTTTGGTTTTTGGTAATGGCGGGCAGGATGGCGGCAAAGCTATGGTGAGGGGCCTAAGTTGGGGTGAAGACGTAAGAGGGTGTAAGTTGGGGAGCGCAGGGCTGGGGTGCAGGGATGCGTGCGTAAGGTGTAAGTCCCAGAATTATTGGGGTTGGGTTGAAATTATGGATATAAACATTTTTTGCTGCTCTGTTGAAAAATTGGGTAGGGATTCAGTCCTACCTGAAGAAGATAAAATGAATGGTATGTTCCAGCGAGCAAAGTCCTTCTGTGCTATTCCATGGTCGGTCTATGTGCATGTGGTTGATTTATGTTCAAATTGTCCCATTGAGATTTTAGGGTATCCCTCCTCCAACACTTTCTTTGCTTTTTTGAAAAAAAGAGCAGGACATTCAAAAAATTACTCCTCCACAAGGCCCAGTCTTGTCTGAAGCTAACCCACCAGGCAGGATTTGAACCTGCAACCAGTAACCTCTTAGGAGTACAGTTTCTCAATGTACCAATTGAGCTACTGGTGGGTGTTGTTGAGGAGAGTGTAGACAGAGAATACAACAATAATATAGTCAGCATTCATTAAAATAACAAAAGAAAACAAAAGAAAATCATCAATAAATTATTAGCAGCAATTATTGTTTGTTTTGATCGCAGTATTTGCAGTATGTCTGGCTTCCCTCTCTTCTTTGGTAGTGGCAGTAATATCCAGTCTGATTTTTTGGCAATTTCGTGAATTTCTTGTGGGATATTGATCCTCTTTTTCTCACATGCTTCCTTGTCAATCTCCATATTTTTTACAATTAGGTCATAGCATTGGAGCCATTCTTCGTCACCAATGTCATTGTCTAGCAGCTTTCGGAGTGCGTATATTGAACTCAAATGTAAATTCGTCCCACCAGTGGTGCTCTCTCATCATTTCCGTGATGCAGTCGCGGTGGCATTTGTGAAGTGTATAAAATTTAATGTCTTCACAGATTTCCCTTTTGCAGCGTTTGTACCCATCTTCGTCAATACAACCAAAAGACCAGTATTTTTTCAAGTGGTCCATCTTCAATTTGTTGATAGCTTTATCCATCTTGTTGATTCTATTCCTTTATTCTTTCACTTCATCTTCAAGGTAAGCTGTTTTCTTCTCTTGACTGTTTAATTTTCTGTGGGCATTGAGTATAGATTTACCGTAGCCTTTCATGTGATCTCGCATTTTTGCCACTTCCATGTTGAGTCCACTGACCATGGGCATGAGAAGGGCTTGTAGGTATTTGAAGGAGGCGAAATATCCGCCATCGTCTATGTTGTCGTCATTCATTACTTGTGATTGTGATCCGGCATAGTCAAAGGATGTAAATCGATTGTGTTGATTGCCTTCGCCTTTAAGTTTCTTGACTTCTAGGAATATTCCTGGAACAATGTAGTTCAAGTCTCTTTTTATCAAATGTATTTGTTGTTGTAACTCGTCATTATCATCGGTGGTAGTAGGTTTTTCTTTTTTGACGCGGGAGGTGTTATTTCACTGCTTTCTACTTGTTGTTCAAGATTTCCAAGCCATTCGAGGTTTTCATCTTCATCCTCTCTAAAGCAACCTTCCTACATTGCCACATGCAAGGGCGGATCTGGGGTGAGTTCCAAGAGTTCCAGAACTCAGTCAGAAGTCATGAGTAATAAGAAAAAATCAATAAAGAATTCTTTTTTTCTTTCAGGGAAAATATAATAAGCTGCACCTTTTTATTGTGTGTCTGTTCTTTCTAAAATGTGCACATAAAAAGTCATATACCTCTCGCTTCAGCGACCAAGCTAAATGCCCTCGGAAAATATTGAAAATTTTACCCGTTGTGCTCAATGGCCGATAATTGTTTCCTCTTTCTCGAATCCTGTCGGTTTAGAATTCTTCGAAACTGTGTGCGGAACTGAAACATATGTGTTCTCGATTGTGTTTGGAACCGAGACATTTCTATTGTAATCGTGTTTAGAACTTACACCTATGGGTCACAAGTGACTGATATCTTTTGTTCTCAGCGTTTAGAACTGCGGCATACGGGATTCAAATTGTGTTTAGAACTGAGACATATGTGCTCGCTTGAAAACGAGGGCAAAGGTGCAAGTAATAATTTTCGCTGACTCTTTCCAAATGGTCGAAACGGATGCGAGAGCTACAATCCTTGACCTTTCAGAGTTTTCAGAAGCATCGCACAGGTTTTCTGACATAAAATATTCCTTGAAAGTCAAGTATTCGACAATCATTGAATCGTTTATTCCTTGTAGGCCTAATCACCGCCAGAATGATGCCAGTAGTGTAGTATTAAATATTTAACAAGAGGGCTCAAAACCGAATTTTAATTTTTTTATAGTCATCGAAGTAAAACGCTGAAACAAAGTGAACTTGAAAATCACGAGCAACTTAGAAATATTAAAGAAATATTTCAGAAACTTTAACTTCATAATTGTCTGTTCCCCCTGAAGCTCAAATAAATTAAACAAGGGAGCTTTCCCCCTGAGCCCCTAGGACAACAAATCTGCTTCTATCTAATCGTTCATCAGGAACTCACTACAAATCTTGTCTAGATCCGCCCCTGACATGTGCTACTCCAACTAAGTCTAGGAGATCTCTTTTTGTAATACCGATTATCTTATTGTCATTGTCATTGTCATTGTCATTTCATTATCTTCTTCTAGTTTTCGTTTTGTGACTGTTGTCATCTGTAAAAGTAAGAAATGAGTTAATCATTCTCATCAGTGTGTTGCATTTCTATGTCAGGATTTTCGTTCTTTAACAAATGTCTAACTGCGTATTGTAGTGATATGTTGAATCTTCTTTGTGCTTGTCGCAGTGGGGGAATGTAGAATTTGATATATGATTCTATTGATACGAGGTCTTTTTCTACTGATGCGATCCTTGAGTCGATGCGTGTAAGTTGATTGTTCATAATGTTCAGTTTCACTATATTTCCGTTATAAATTGTACTAAATTTTCTTTAACGTATTTGCATGATGAGACGTAGTCCGTTGTTTCGACGTCACAATAGTAGGTCTAGGATGGATAATAAAAAACGGTGTGGTCAATGCAATAGTAAATCAGAATATCGCCAGTCATCTCCTAATAGCAAAAAGTCTAATTGTTGCTGTAGTTCTACGTAAGCGAGTGGATTATTGATAAATGATGATGATTGCCCAACTAATTTTATTGTGACTGGTTTTCCTTGTCGTCGTTGTTCTCGTCTAATGAATAGGGAACAGCAACACCAACTTCAGAATGATGATGATGATGATGATGATGATATTCGTTGCTGTACTTTGTCTTCTTCCTCGTAATAGTTAACTTCGTACCATTTCTATAAAAATAGGACGCATGCATGGGTTATCTTGTAAACAACCAACCCATATCGGACATGTTTGGATGCAGAAAAACACATAGGATAAGAAAAGGATTTGTTCAGTATACTAGCTAGACAATAGCAATAAAATAGATGATGATGATGATCAAGAAAAATATAAATACATCAGTAAATAGTAGCAGTTGTATTTGTTGTAGCTATTTCTTTCTGTATTTTTGTCTTGTTTTTCTGTTGTTATCGTCGTCAGGATCATCATAATCGTTGTTAGTGTTATCATCGTCGTATCTTGCGAAATAGATGCTGATTGTTTCTATTCTGCAAAAGAGTGATTGCACCTCCTCGTTGTGCTGCTCTCCTGATTCTGTGTTATCAGGTTTATTAGATTCGGTGCCCTGACTGAACGCTTGCTCACTGTTCATCCAGCAGCAAATGGGTACCCAGTGGGAACACTGGGGAGATAAAGGCGGCGAGGAAAAGAACTGGCCACCCTACCTCACATGCCGATGGCTCAGGATAAGTGTCCTCTCTAACAGGCGCTCCCCTGCGTACGAAAGTATATGGGGCTACCTTTACTTTTTTTTAATTTTTTTTAAATGGTGAATAGCAAAGTAGCAGTAATTTGGAGATTTTTCCTTTAATTTTCAGGTGAATTTTCGGCGTTTATTTCTGTAGAATAGAAGGATAGTGTTAGTCCCAAAGTCAAAATTTTTAAGAATATTGGGGGTATTGTGGTGGATTTAAAATGAGAAACTGCTCAACAGTTTTGAACCCCTTCTATTTTGGTCAAGAAATGTTTATAACCCATTGAGAAATAAATATCAGAGTTTATATCATAATGCTAAAATATTCTCCAGAAAATATACTCCAACATGTCCTAGAAAAGTTTTAATACCCTCCCTAATTCCCATCCCAGCAGTGGTGGTTTCCAAAAATTTTAACAAAGGGGCTCTGTGTATAACTACGCCCACATTTTGGGTGTGGTCTAGCTGCAGCTACACGCATATATCTAAAAATGTAGATATGAGAGTTTAGTACTGATATAGTATAATCAACAATAAGAAAAGCCTCAATAACCATGTAGCAGTGCATAGTTGACCATAGCAATGCAAAGCACTTTGAAAACAAGGTCAATACACTTGAAAAGCAATGCCAATACAAGAAGTTCTAGGAGGGCTGGACTCCCCAAACTGAACAGTAACTTTAACAAGGGGGCTCGCCCCCTTAGAAATCACCCCTACACCCCATTGCCCAGGATTATAAATGACTAAACCCTTGAGGCTCGGCAAAAAATAATCATTCTTACAAAATGTACGTATATGTATTTGGGCGACTCTGTAGAAGAACTAAGCTCAGGGGCGCCGTTATAGGAGGGTGCTTGGGGTGCAGCACCTCTGGCCTCCGAGGCTATCGGTAGATTTCCTAAAATATCCGCTTTTATTGGCAAATCTAAGAGTACCCATAAGTGTCAGATAGCGTCAATACTATGCCTATTTTCCCGACAATTCTTTAACTTCGACGGTACTTGATATTTTAATAAATTGGCCGCGTCTACACGGAGACTTTGTACCGGTACTGTACGGAAACGTTCCGTATAGGTAAGGATAGGCTTCCCCTTTGCACGATGTCTTAGAACCGTCCTCTGCAGAATCATAGTTCCGTTACTATCCATGCATTCACTTATGGCAGATACACCTGGCATCACTACTGTGGCAGATACACCTGGCAGATACACCTGGCATCACTACTGTGCTTCCCTTTTTTGCAAGATCATTCTCCTCTTTGCAGAATTGCTTGTTATATGCTGATCTCCTTCTCATCTCCTTCTTTAATCACTGGTGACACCCTTTGGCCAGATCTTGCCTTAATTTTCCTTGACAGCACTCTTTCTCTCCTTGAATTCAGTGATGTGCCAAGACACCTTCTGTTGGGGGGGGGGTGTTCTGACCAATTGACCAACAATTGTTATTAAATTGTTACTAAAAAATAAAAAAATGTTTACAGAAAATACTGTGGCCAACCCTCTTGCTGCCTGGCTAACTATTTTGACAAACTTTCTTGCAAATTTGAAAATATTTAGGGGGCGCAACGCCCCCCTTAGGCACATCCCTGCTTGAATTTACTGTAGGATTTTAAACCAAAACAGAAAAGACAGCAGTCATGCTACATATAAACCTCTTTTACACAACCTCAATTTCAACTATTGTAGCATCCATTTTGTAAATCTATCAATGAGCCCCTTGAAATTTTTGAACTTCCTCTAATTCAGTAATGACAATGATGGATGATTTAGGTTTTGATAAAAATAGCTACTGTCTAATAATCAAGAAAATCTTCAATGTGTAAGTTTAGTGTACTTATTACATATTCTACTGCATGAATAAGTCATGAACAAATCCAAAACTTTTAAAATATTAGAACTATTTACTTGTAAACTTCTTGCTGTGTACACATCTTAGCTTCTTTTTCACTTTATGCCTATGTTACATAATTTCTTTATACAGACAAGCCAATAATACACTGCCTATAATTAGAGAGGTGTATCACTGTAGCTTTGTAAAATTTTTTCTAATAAATGTGAGATCAAATTTAGAGAAAATAATGCTCTAACAAGCATTTCCACAATGGATTGTGGCTCCTGATCTCATAATAAATGAAATAGATAAATAAATATGTAAAAAAATTTGTAATATAGATAGGTAAAAAATATGAAGTTAAGGAAGAGAAAGTATTTCTTCCTTAACTCTTCTAAATAGTGACTTGTATAACTGAGACTCCCAGAGTTTCTAATCAGCAACGGAAGCTGTTTAAATAGGCACTAGCTTCACCTTGGAATGTTCCATGAGCAAGTGGTATCTGAAGTATTAGTTACATGCTGCTTTGTAATTTTTTTCCTGTTGATCGGATATCTAATTTATTTCTGACCAATTCTTATTGTGAACAGCCCTATAGCCTAGCTTTAAATATTGAATTCTATTCTTTCTTTAATTGGCAGTCAGTACTTTCCATATCTTGTAACATGGCTAGCTGCACATTGCTTAGCAGCGAGTGGAAAAAGTAATTGAACTCAATTCTTGGAAAAATTAGGGATTCTATTAATTATTTCCAATGTGTGAATGTGGTGAAGCTCTTCAACCTTTTGCATAGCTATTTTTCCATAGCAGCTTGTAAGCATATTTTACAAATGACTTGACTGGTCCAGATTCTTGTCTAAGTGGGCAACAAGGAGTCTTGGATTACCATCCATGCTGAGGTATTCATTCCCTAATTGTAATGAGACTGAATTCTCATGTAACTTATTATGTTGATGTAGCTGCTAGGATGCACATATCATATGCTTTGATTTTACTGTATTGCCAAAAAATGATCATTAGATCATGTTTCAATGGATTTGAGACTTGATTTCATGTCTTTCTCTGCTTCTTGCAATTTGGTAGGCCTACAGGAATCATACACTGTTGTAGCTTCGGCATACTGTAAAGATTGTGATGATAATTTATATTGGAGGTCATCTACATATATGTTAAAGAACAGAGGGCCTAGGACGGAACATTGTGGAACTGCCAGATGATTCATCATGCTCTTGGATAATTTATTATCAATCTGCACAAATTGCCTCCAATTAGTTAGGTGGCTCACTGTGCATCTGAGCAAGTTTTAGAAAATCCCTATTTATCCAAGGTGTGAAAAAGAATGTGTCAGTAGCCTTTGAGAAGTGAATCATTACAATGATGGATAACTCACCAGATTTCATAGCTATTTTTAAATACTGTTGAGTAACCTTTTCTGCAGCCGGTGATGGCAATCCTATGCAATGGTGTAGAAGAGAGGAGGGCAGCCCCCTAGCTCTGACTCGAAGGGAGCGCAGCCACACTTGACTTATAAATTTCTCTGAAGTAGAAGGCTATTGTGGACGAAATTTTTCTCTTTAAGACAAAATACTTTACTAAAAATTTGTGAGCAGGGACTTAGCAACCGGAGAGTATGGGAGTGTAACACCCTGCCAACTCTCGGAACATGAAAATGCAGGTGAAATTGGGTCATTGTATCTTCAAAATCAAGTAATCTTTGAAGAGTGTAAGGCCTCTTAATGCTTTTACAACAGTTGAAAGAACATATAGTTAAAGGAAATATTTACTGCATTTGCAAAATCCAATATCAAAATAGTCTTTTCCAGCCATCTGAGAACCTTTACTTTGAATTTTTTTCTTCGGGTCCAACTATGTTAGGCCCTATAGTAGGCTCTAGACACAAAAGAATGTCTAATACGTTGTCATTAAATTCTGCTTAAAGGATTAGTACAATGGTTTGCTTTGTAAAATAGTAACAGATCAGTGAAATTGTTTTGTTTTGTTTATGACTGTGTGAATAGGATCTCTCGCTCTTGTTTTCATTTTTTAAAACTTTATTTGGATCTGTTCATCAATATAGTACACGGCAAGTCACAAAACATGATATCTTTCTATCCCAAGAAAATACCTTGCAGTATGGTATTAGGTCAGTGCATTTCTTTGGGTAAAAAGATCACCATCTGCTAAAAGTTCTCTACAAAAACTCAAAACCTTCCTCTTTCAAAACCACTACAAAAGTTGTTAATAGAAGTTTTGATTCAGAAAGTCACCATCTGCCCGTAGCATCTGTTGTCCTGAAAGAAATGAAATGAGAAATTTTGAATCAGGGGAGGGCTCTCTCCTCGATTAGTTCAACTACTGAGAGAGCTCCTCCTTTAAGTAATTCCCTTCATATAATTTATCGTGTTCTTTGTTTTGTATCTATATGTTGTATTAATTTTTTTTTGATGTATTTTGTGTGTAATATTGTGTTGTAGGTGTGTATTAGCTGCTCATATTGTAAGTATGTATTGTATTAATATTTTTTGTTTGATTATTAGTTCAGGGGCGGATACAGACGGTTGCAACCGTTGCAGCTGCAACCGTCAGATTTCCAGCGATGCAAACCTCGCTGAAATCTTCAGTTTC
>OLMO02000231.1:17898574-17919691 GCA_900291935.2 Cassiopea xamachana
TAGAGTACATATAAATAAAGGACACCTGTCCTATATAAAGTGTTGTTTGAATCCAGCTAAAATCACATAACTCTAAGTTTCACGCTGGTTGCGATCATCAGATGTGCTGATGAGGCACATCTGATGATCGTAACCAGCGTGAAACTTAGAGTTATGTGATTTTAATTGGATTCAAACAACACTTTTATTTTGGTTTTTAAGGTTTCATTCTGAAGCATATTTCTCTGCCTATCGCACTGAGTACTCTGACTTGGATTGATATATATATATATATATATATATATATATATATATATATATATATATATATATATATATATATATATATAAATATAAATATATATACACACACACACACATATATACACATATATATACATATATATATTCATATTCCTACCTTGTAGCCTGACAACAAGTGGTATGTTCAATTTAAGACTTTTTGCAGCTTCTATAATGCCCTCCGCGATAACATCACATTTCATTATACCACCAAATATGTTCACCAGAATTGCTTTCACCTTCAAATGCAATGTGAATATTTTGAGAACAAAGAAGGCCTTCAGATTATACTAATTCAAAATCCGCATCATGTAAGGAGCTTGCAATGATCAATTTCGGGCCAAAACAATGTAAAAGGTACAATCTGGTGTCAATTGAAATTGGAAATTGGTTTTCCAGGCACAGTTATGGTTTCATATATTGTAATGGTTAGGCTGGGCGTATGGGTACTTAAAGATCCAATAATCCTATTTTGGGGGGGGGGGTACGCTAAATAGTTCAAATCCAACATTATTTGAAGCATGGTGATAATAAGTACGTAACCACTAAACTGCGACAACTGGTTAAAGAAAAATACACGTCTGTGTTAGGCCTTGGTGAATAAAGTTGAATGAAAAGAGAAGCTAAGGGATGTCTAATCGTAAGAGCCGTGTTGCACCTTGCCGTCCCAAACGATTTCTTGTTGCTTCTGCAACACCAGTTTTCCACCGGGTTCTACTGAGTCCAGCCACTAGGCTAGAAGTCCTCGCCCAGTATTGCACGACATAGAGTTTAAATTTGGTCATTTGCTGTCGTGCTATAGCGTTCAGAAATAAATTTTTAAAGCAAGGCAACGGTGTGACGTACAAAACAGCCCTTATTCATGGAAATGCACGGATTCTGTTTACAGCGAAAGGCCACGGACAAGCCATGGTCTTGTGTGAAAACACCGAAAACAAGTCGCAATTCAGGTTCGGACAACCAGGGATGCTTTAAGAAAAATTTAGAAATAGTCTGTTGGTACTACAGAACTTTACTATAGCACGAAAAAGCGGCAACATTCTTTTGACATACTGGAAGCTTTTTTCTTCCGACACTCGTCAGAGTATTAAACATCGGATAGTGACCGAAAGGTTAAGTATGTCAAAAGAATGTTGCCGCTTTTCGTGCTGAAGTAAAAATTTAGAACTGCATATAAAATCCAGTGATGCCACATGGAAGAATAAATTCTGGCTGCAGATGGGATTGAAATGCTTGCTTTTGTAGAGAAGGGGGTAGATAAGTGCCATTACCTCTAACAATTCCATTTCAGGTTGCGTTTCTCCTATCAGTTCATAACTAAATCTACCTTTTTTTACTGCCATTTGCTTTCTTACAACCTTGGGTCACTACACAATAAGCTTGTGAATTGCACATGTTTTTCGTTTGAACTGCACAAATTCTTTTAGAACTGCACATTTTGTGTGGAACTGCACGTTAAAAAAAACCCTTGCGGAAAACTTACATGCTTATCAGAACTGATTAAGCGAAATGCAGTTGTAACAGCGTCTACTGTAGCACCGCCACCAACGTCGAGAAAGTTGGCCGGTGAGCCACCGTGGAGTTTGATTATGTCCATAGTAGCCATTGCCAGTCCTGCTCCGTTGACTACGGTTATAAAAAATAGTACATCACACATAAGATCATTATTTAGTGCACAGCAAATGACCTCAATTAGGAAGGTTTGGAGTGTAAATAGCAAAAATACAGCAACGTGTTCATAGAAACTACTAGCACCTAGTATACAAATTACTAACTTTTAGCTCTATGCTACTTAAAAAGGAGTACTTTAGCAACATGAATAATAGAGAGGCTCCGCGAAAGTATACATAGAATAACAGAAGGAATGCAAATGAGATCCAAGTGTGCCGTGGCCCTAAAAATAGGTCCGAAAAATTTAATGAATGGGGGAGGGCCTAATTTTTGTGGTACAACATTGTGGGAATTCAATGATGCCCTATACATTGTCAATAGTGGCCTATTTATCGGCCGAGGCAGCAAAGCAGCAAGTCACCTTTAATGACCTCCACCAGTCCCTGGCATGGGACAAAAATCAGTAACTTTTAGCCCTGTGTTACTGAAATCTGAGTGGGCCAAACAAATAATAGCGGTGTAGCTAACGACGCTACCCAAGCGCCATTCAAACACATTATTAAGGAAAAAGGCGGTATACAGAACTGTGTATATACTCTATTACCTTGAACAACAACACGTCTCTAGCAAAAAACATTGCACAAGAGTTCCCCATCCGTTAGTTAAGTGACCTAAGTCCGGATGATTTAAAATTCCTCCGCGTGCCACATGACCGGATAACTCAGGACCGGTAAACAAGATATGGGTAATGGAGGAAGCAGTGTACGAATACTCAAATGAGAGAACACTTCCCATGTTATCTCTACGAAATCATCAAAACAAAGTCCAACAAACCTAAGCATCCTATGGTGCCCTGAAGTCCAATGTAATTAAGTTGCTGTTTGGAAGCTTCAACTTCTCTAGGATCTTCTTGGCTGGGGTCCCTCAATGCTTCGATTTCTGGATGTCGGTACAGGGCATTGTCATCAAAGTTAATTTTGACGTCCATGCAAACAACTAGGAGAAAATCAAGTACTTTTGATGAACCTCATAAATTATAATCCAAGGACAAAATTATCACCTTAAACCTAAAACACTGTCTATTAGCAAGAGGAAGTACTGATCCGCAAAATTTCGACCTAAAACACTGATCCCTTACCAAACCATTGGTACAGTAGAAGCCTAAATTCTATGTGGTCTGAAACAAATTCATGTCTCTTCACTGATAAAAATTTTTGATTTTCGTAGCTCTTCTACTCTTATTTTGCAGGAGAGCACATTGACTAGTCCTCCCCCCCCCTAAATGACAACAGAAGTTGATGATGTCTGAGAAATCTTAAAATTAGAACTCCACTCTACTTTTTTATAAGAACAAGTTTATAAGAACACAAGCCTGAAATTTGGTGGAAAATTAAGAACAAATTAAGAACAAGGCTGACCCTGAAGCCATGTCGTAAAGTGTATTTCTGGAAAATGATGCAGAAACCGTCCTTTTCTTGCTTACCTAAGGACAACTGACAACCATGACACTTGTCATCTTTGATTTTCGCAAATCAGTTGCTCCTAGCGAAACTATATACTGTGCTAACATTGTCTGTTTATAATTGCTTATAAACCTTTTAAGTAAAAAACACTAATTTTGAGGAGAGGCCATCTTGGCTGCAACATTTTGCTCTCAATCAATCAAAACATCCAATGTTGCCTTGTATATTGTCTTTCTATGATTCTCAATGACCTACACGCTACTTATTTAAGAAAAAGTTAAGAACAGTTCAGCCTCAAAACTTGGGAAAAACTAAGAACAGTCAGCCTGAGCCACAATTTTATTGGTTCTTATAAAAAAAGAGTGTAATTAGGGAAAGGCTGGCGCTTTCAGGGTTTTCCATACGCTATAGACGCTTTGCGGACACCTTCGCAGCGCTCTCTATTCACTCACTGACCATCTGCATGCAGCTGATTTATTCAAATATATAGCCCTACTTTATTCAAAATTACGCACAAGAGTTGCCTTTCCAAGTTGAAGAGCTGGGGTCAGCATAACCAATCAGCGCTTCTAATTGGGTGAGGGGGGACGGATAACTGCTCTATCAGGGTTCCCACATTTTTTCTACCTCAAAAATTAAGGACTTTTAAGGAGAAAAAAGGAGATTTTCTAGCAATTTCTAAGGAAAATTTGGCTTGATTACGACAAAAACCCATAATAATTAAGACGATTTAAGGAAGTTTTCGAGATAATATCCCCTTGCATACAGACAAGGTAGGCTTTATCAATCTATTCCATAAAGTAAAATGGAAAACCAAGTAAAGTAGACTTTTCCTATAAGAACTTTTTCAATACACTGTCAAGAAACTCTGCAAACTCAACGCTCTTTTACAAAATACCACAATTGCTTCCAGAAATTATGTTTCTTAAGGAGACTAAAGGAGATTTTCATACAATTGATAATAAATTAAGGATTTGAAAGGAAATTTTGTATCTTTAACGAGTTTTAAGGATTTTAAGGAAGTGTTCTGACAAGAATGATCATTTTATGCTATGAAAATTTGATAACCTATATTTAACAACTGTGTGATTGGTAGTGAAATAGGTCATACCTTCGCCACTAGATATTTCAGTCAATGGGTTTATTTCCACTAGCGTACAGTCCTTTTCAATAAACAAATTGTATAATTTCGTAAATATGTTAGCGGCTGACTCAACACAGTGGGGGCCAAAGCCCATTTGGCAAGCGAACTTGATTGCCTGGTCTTCGTTGAGACCTAGAAAAAACGACATGTTCAAAAAGGAGTTAAATAAAGGGGGAATATACGATAATGCAGCCTTTGGGTAGCTGCCCAGAAGTTGAGACGACAAAATACAAAAGGTGAGGTTCTGAGGCAGGAAGCAGAGCAGGAAAGAGGAGTATTAACAGTATAAAAACTCTGTGAGAAAGAAGGGGGAGGAAAATATAAGGAATAGTATAGGTCTCAATTAAAAAAATATCAAAGACATTACTGCACTGTCACAGTTTCTTTCAAGATATTTTGGTACTAACAAAGGACTAAATTTGAAGTCACAAAGATAATTTTGGAGACAAAATGTTTAAATAAAAAGTATGGTTGGTGAAAAGACATGGCTGAAAAAAGGTATGGTCAATTAGAAGTTATGATGGACTAAAAACAATGGCTGATTAAAAGGAATGGTTGACTGACATGTATGGCAAATGGAAAGGTCTGGTTGATTAAAAGAAAAACGGGAATATTACCGGTTTCAATATCAACAGGATCAGTTACAACTGAATCTGTCATTTCTTCGATATTAACACCACCGCTGCTACTTCCAATCAAAAGAGGTCCCTGGAACAACAATTAATTACAATTTTTATTACCAATTAACTTGCGTAAACTCTAATGCATCCAACTACATTTAAAAGGTTATTCAATGTACCAATTGTCATTAGGAAACCAACGTTAGGAATATATTGGCCGGAAGAATGACAATCACCTTCTTGCTAATAAATAACGGTTTTGTACTGTGCCGTCCCGGGCGTAGGAAGACAAAAGGTCATTAAGTCTCCACTAAGAACAGTACTTACAATTTTATAAAAAATATACGCTCCTTTTTCTGCAGGAATAAAATTTATAGAATATTGAAGCTTTAAATAATATTGAGGCTCAGTATTACTCCAAAGTAAGCGAAAAACTAAAAGGGTTCTAAAAAGCATATTCTCAATGCTCCTTGAGAACGAAATTTGAGAGTAAATAATTGTACCAGTAATTACTATGCTAGTTTTAAATCATATTTTGACTACAAAGACACAATAGGATGGAAGCTGAAAAGTATGCTGACAATTTCGCTCAGGAATATGACTAATTACCATAATTACAACAATTTTGAGAGAAGTATTTAAGGCATTTCCATTGAAATAGAAAACAGTAGGCTAAACAGTGCGAGAGATAAGATCAATTGAATGAAGGTGAAATGTAGGAATCTAGGCAGCGTAAGGGGGTAGGATATCCTATAGATTACAAGTTCTTGGACTGAATGATGAATTGTGCGAAAGAGTTCGGTGATTAGTTTGTGAAACTTTATTGCTTTTAAATTCCTACCCACTTTTTACTAGCATTTGACGGTATATCAAATAATGAAATCAATTTTGGCAGATTTTTGCAAGATGGTGAAAGGCAATTCCATGATTAAACAGCAACATCTTAAATCAATCAACGCTATTGCTAAGACGTTCACTTTGGAACCCCATAAAAGTTCTCACAAGGGGCACACACGCCCCATGATTTCCCCTGCCAGCAGGCCAAGGACAGTAGGAACTTTGAAGGTTGCTGGCACAGCCATAAGAACAGTATTTTCCAATATTTCAACTTTTCTCTTACATTGTCAAACCAGAAATGTCCGTTACGTGCCATCCGTAATGTCCGTTACACAAAACTATTGAGCTTACACAAGAATAGAGTGAATTGGAGTGCTTCCCAGACGAATTTCATTCAAGTCTGTTTTCTACTATCATATTTTAGCTTCGAAGTTTGTAAATTAATTAAAAATTCTGCTTTTAATAAAAAATATGCTTTTCTTATCGATTTCCAAAATATAGAGGAAGAGCAAACTGAGATTAGTTTTAAAATGTAGTACAGAGAGTCCGGTTTCAGAAATTGTATAATGTGGTATGATCTGTCTGTGCGCTTTCCAGATTTTTACAGCTATTAGCCACATTTAATAACGATTTGCAACAAAATTGACATGGTTGCTTAACTGGTTTTGAGACAATTGGGTAATTTCTTTAGAAAAGATTTCAACACAGATTCACAATGCTACTTGCCAAAGATAATTGGTAATTTTTTACACATTACATTAAAAACCCAATTAACAAACAATTTATCATGTTAAGACAAAAATATCCGTTTTTTGGGAAGAATACTTCAATGTTACAAAAATTTCCCTATAAATCTATCTCAAAAATTCCAACAAAACTTCAACTTAACGAAGCACAACTTTTGATGGGGAAAGGCAAGAAAGAAAATTTAAGAAGTACAAGATAGCCAATGAGATAAACGTTCCGGGTGGATCATTAATATTTTGGGAAAAATATCTTTAAATGGCCAATGTCTGCTTTTAGCCCACTGTGGGTAAATCATTCGGTACTCCTTGCACTCAAGTCAAAGTGTGTATTTTCATAATCCGAACTTTCTTGAGTAAAAAATTGACTGAAGCACCTAAGATATGGAAACAGTACATGACGTGAAGTACCTACGTACAATAACCGCACAAACTTCTTTTACTACTGCAGCAATATCATGAGCAAGCTTGAGGCTCCTACTCATCTAGTCTATTAACTAGCTAGAAACGATTACCAGATAGATAAGATGCAAGTAACTTGTTTGGAAATTCACGTTGTACAGGGTTGTGCTTTGGTGAGTAGAAAAAATTTCAGGACTTTTTAAGGAGAATTTAAGTCAATTTTTGAGAAGTATTTTTGAGAAGCATCCTTGACAAAAATTACATTAATTCCTAAATAATCTGCCGCTGAAAATCCTCTACCTCGAGAATTTATTAGAAACAAGGAGTTCTTAAGGAGGCTTTTCTACAATGCACGCATCTAAGGATTTTTTAAGCGCCCTTTAAATCGAACATTATATCAAAGCGGTTTTTAAGGAGTCTAAGGAATAGCAAGAACCCTGGTTGTAAGCAAGTATCAACTCTCAAATTTGTAGATGCTGCCGTAACAAGAAATCACCGAGAACAATTTGTTATGGATCTTGTAGTTTTCGTTCTGACACGTTGTCGGGCTCTATTATTTGCAGATCACACCGTAAAACAGCCTAGCTTTTTTGTATTGATACGAAGAAATATTGTATCTCAAATATGACCAGTCACAAACATCTCCCATCTTAGTTCCTAAAAACGCAAATTTGACAAATATTTGCGCAAATCTTGGTTACAGCATAGCTTCTAGCTTACAGACCACCAAAAGCTGAGCTGAATAGAAGGAACACAGATGCCAGGCGGGGTTGCAGAAGGTAATCATGCTGAGTTGTTGAAAGATCCATGATTTCTGAGTATGGAACGAGAAATCATAAAGATTTGCAAATTCCCAAAGTTAAGTTAGAGTATGCCAAGAGAAGTTTTTACTTCTCAGGTGTCAAAAAATGGAATAATATTCCTGGCAACATCCGAGAACAAGAGTCACTCACTCCTTTCAAAAAGAGTTAGAAAGTACCTTCAGAAACTGCAAGGCCCAAACACGACCCCTTGATAGAGCAGCAATTTTATTCTATTTACAGTGAACTCTCTCTAAAGCGGACACCGTCGGGACTTTAAAGGTGTCCGCTTTATAGAAAATTGCCATATCTGAGTGCGGAGGAGCTCGGAAACCAAGGGGACTACTAATATCGCTTCAATAATTAGAATTAAAAGTGTTTACAAGTAATAAAGTTCTTCCATGTATCCAAGAACCTGAAAATCCAGAGGATAAAAACGCCGTCACTTTGATGAATAAGGAAAAGATAGTTGGGCATGTTCCCAAAAATATCAGTGTATGGATGGCAATGTTCCTGAAGCTTAAGAACAGTTCCATTGCTTCTAGAGTAACTGGGGAAAAAGGAAATAGAGGAGGTGGTTACGGACTGGAAATCATTTGCGAATATTTAGTAGAAGGTGAGACGAGAGCTGTGGACTGGCTTTTGCAAAAAGTTGAGAAAGAAAAATGATGCAAAAATCTAGTTGCCATCAACCAAGAATGAAAGTGTCGAAAAAGAAAGGTGCCATATACATTAGACGTGATATTTAACGTAAAGGTGCATTGTAGCTCATTTTTGATTAATTAATGTTTAAATTCTTGCCTTGAAGCAAACGTTATCTTACTACTGTCCGCGTCAAAAAGGTGCATAATGCACTTGAGACAAAGAAATACTGTCCACTGTCCGTTCTAAGAGGTGTCCGTCTTATAGAACATGAACATACAGCATTTCCTATTGGGACTGACAGGGACTTTCGAAAAGTGTAAGCCTTAACGAGGTGTCCGCTTTATGGAGGTGTCCGCTTAGAGAGAGTTGACTGTACCTTCCTTTTTTCAGTTATTGCAATGGCATATTCTTTTTCTTTTCTAATCTTGCTGAAAGGATGTACGTGTTAAAAAATTAATTGAAATGAAAACCAAAAATGAAAAAGTTACATGCAGAACACCTTCAAACATAACCTTAGCTACTTAAGTCCTGTTTGTCTTTGGGTTGCTAACATATTGATACATGCAATCTATAAAAACCCAGTTTTTCCTACCTTGGCTGTCCGATCTTGGGTAATTGCAAAGTAGTACTCCCTTCTTGGGTATAGCCTTTCACAAATGAGAACCTAAAGTTAAAACAAAAACAGAAGCCTAATAAAATCACAATCAAAGAATATTCTATATCCCTGATGATCTTTCTACTTCATGAAACAAACATACACACACTTGCAATACAATGATGGCATTTCACACAATCATTTCATAAATAGAAATAAAAATTTTCCAGTATTTTCATTCATATCAAACTATCTCCATTAAATTTTAATCAGGAAAGGCACAGCTCTCCACTTTAAGAGCCTGAAACATGTGTCATCAACACAATTCAAGACTTATCAAGAGTAGGGGACGAGATAGAAAGAGGTCACCACTCCTAAATAATTAGGACTTTTCAAACATAGTCAAACCATTGCATAAGTGAAATATTAAGATCCAGAATAATGCTAACAAATTTATGTCAGAAAAATATAATTATCAATAGAAAAAATAAGCAAGATCTATAACAAAAAAGATAAGCAATATAAGCAAGAGGGCAGATTTGTAAAGGTAGTCCCATGTATGCATGTACATAGGGGAGTGCCTGTTTGAGAGGACACTTATCCTGAGCAATCAGCAAGTGAGGTAGGGTGGCCAGTTCCTTTCCTTGCTGCCTTTAACTTCCTAGTATTGCCACCAGGTACTTATTTGCCACTAGATGAACAGTGAGCAAGCATCAAGTCAGGGTCTTGTGTCAGGCTTGAACTGTAGACCACCTCACCATCAGAGGGCAGGCTACAAAGACTAAAAAGGGCACTTTTCCTGTTTATCTGGAAATTAGAGGAGGGGATGCATACAGCTAATGCAAGCATATCTGATTTTATCTATCTATTTTATCTGTCATGTCCACCAATGTTGACAATAATAGTCCCTTAAATGTCTGATAAATGATCTTCAACAAAAAGCTTAAGGCAAATGCTCTTCAAACCATTTCATTGTACCATTCTTGCTTAAAACCAAATTTTCTCCTATTACTTAACATTTTACAACTATATAAATAAAAATATATATATTTATATACCTCATTACAAGGCCTCCCCATTTCTCCAGTTTGTTTTGTAACAAGTGTTTTGCCCAGCATGAATTGTGCATATTGCTTTACTTCCTCTGGACTAATAAGATAAGATATACCTCAGCTAAAGTTCTAACAACACAGCATCACCTAAGAGTCTCACTGTTAATTCCTAGTTTCAAAATAACTAATTTCATAATGATAATGCAAAATCTATAAGAAGAGCAAATACCAAAAGAAAACAGGAACTGTTGGCACTAAGTACAAGCTCTATTATATTGAAAAAAGTTTATCCAAAGTAAGACTATAATATCACTTTGGTGCTACAATGGGCCATTTTCACAAAATGTCAACATAGAATGTAAAAACAACTCACTAGCTATGGGCACAACAGGGGCAGAGTGGCTAAATTTTTTGGCCTGGGCACAGCTTGACTAAACCAGCCCATGAATTATAGAAAGCGTAAGTCGATGGGCAGAGATATTGAAAAGGACTGCAAATTCAGAAACTAAAGTTGTCTCCACTTTATGCAGCCAGCTCTTTGGACATCTGCCCAAATGGTCTAACCAGCCAGTCCGCCCCTGGGGTACAAATTAGGGAAAATCAGCAGAGCATATATAACCATACAATGCTTTGGAAGTTTACACCATAGTTGGCAAATGTTGTTTGAAATTTACAACTTTGTGTTTGATAGAGATTGTTTTAAAAATTACATCCACCATGCATTTTGTAATGTACATCACAATACATTTTACCATATTTTTTCAGAAAACAAAGAAATTAGCTAAATCATTCAAGCTGCTTTGAAACTCCATCTATTAATATAACAAAATCCTAAACTAGTAATGATTGGCTCTTAGAAAATAAGAGAAATCTCAAGAATCAAAATACAGCGAATATGATGTAATTTGTATGATGTCATGTACGTCTCGTAAATTTAAAGCCTTCTGCTAAAAACAGGTTTTGCTGGGTGCAAAGGTTATTTGTAAATTTTTTTAGCTCTGCATTTCAGTTTGTGACAAAGACATTTAACATTTCGTGTTCAGCTGTTTTCACCAGCATATTAGCCCTTCTATCTCAAATGCTTTGCTTTTAAATGTCACATATGTCACATAAGAGTGAGCCCAAGATACATATTTGCACTTGCTAAGGTTCAGAAAATAAAACATTTTCCATATGACTATAGGAAAAGCTTGACAAGTTGCATGTGCCCCATACATAACAAATAATTTATGTTGTAAAGATCTGTCTTACGAGTATAAAATCTTGATTCCTTTGTGACCACTCTCAAACTCTCCTTTTCCTCTGCCACCAGCTAGCACTTGTGCTTTTATTACAAAGTCATTGGATGCTTTGAGAGAAGAATGAAACAGTAAATACATGCAAGCCACCAAGGCTGGAAAAGTATGGCAAAAATTGCACAACTACCAGTCAGAGGCACATCTAAAAATCTAGTATTAGAATGGAAACACTTTTTGACATTTTTCCTACATTGGATTGTATGGATGTTATTTTGAAAAGAACCTATGATACTCATGAAACATTTTTGCAAAACATTTCATGGTTGGAGGTATCATAAATGCTTTCCTAGTCTTGCAAACCACTTTGCACATTAGACAAAATGTTTCTACACTGCAATGAGTATGGACTCTACTGCAAATGAAAAACTAGGAGGAGAGGTGCTGAGTATGACAACTAAGTGCAGTTATGTAATAATACAAAAGAACTTGATTTTATTTCAATGTTTCCAGGGTAGCTTTTTGGGACCAACTCTAAGTATTAAGAGAGGCACATTTGCATTGAAAAGAAGCTTATACATAAGTTTTTTAAAGAGGATGTAGCTATTAAACTAGGAAGAATGGCTGATGAATTTAGCAATAACATCAATTGTGTATTATACAACTGAAACTGAGAATTAAAGACAGTGTACCTAGTTCTTCTGCAGCTTCAAATGCCTCATCTGGTGTTCTTGCAACTTTTCCATTTGGTACTTTGATTCCAAGGTCACTTAGAATTTTCATACTTAGATATTCATGAACAGATAGTGCTCTTTTCTGTTGGTTTTCATTTCTCCATTTTGATGATAAAATACTGGTGGTGTTAGCACATACCTACATGAAAAAGGAGTTGGTTGGTGATGTGGTTCACTGTAATTCTTTAATACTATATGTTTAGAAAATGGCATAAAAATTCAACTAGTTCATATATAAAATGCAGACACAAGTGAATTGCACTAAATGGCCTAAGCACCATGAAAATATTCAAACTTTATGGCTCTAGCTTGAGACAAATTTATGTAAAGGTGTTTCTATCTAGTAACAGTAGGAGAAAGCTTTACACAGGTGAGTACTAACACAAGTTTTTTAAAAAGTAGCATAGCAATATTTTACAGGTTATAAGTTGAACCAGAAAACAAAGGAAAATTCCTCTAACATTGGGGAGATTCCACGAGTACATTTCTGGCCTATTATTCGTGCAATAACACAACCTGATTTCAATACGTAGTGCACTGTTGCGGGCCGGCATTTCTCCTAAAGCCCTTCGCATACACGTTTGACAAAAGTTGCTTGCTCAATTTAGGCAATGCTATTGATGCGCAATGGACAGCTTTTAGCAATATAGCCATTAACTGCTTGATTAATAGTTGGGAGCTGTCCACAGCAGTTCTATACTATGCATAATGGGTGCTAATATTGGTCGAGGATGACTTAACTTTAAGTATCTAACTATAGCAAGCATTCATCAATGATTCGTAAGTAGCAAAACATTAAAATCCAAGCCAAGATATCATAGAATCTATAATATACAGTCACTAGTTGTTTAAACATAAGATTGTGCAGTAGCGCCGGTGGGCCGGCTCGAGTGTCAGCCGCATACCAAAGCAGGCTTAAACAAAGCCATGATGTCGTCAGTGTAAAACAACTTACTTTTGCACTTTTCAGAAGCGAAGTTCCTGACAATCTGTGGCACCCTCGGCAGATACTGACGCCTAAAGTGGCCATAATTGGAGTACAGCCTTCTGTTTCTTGGCAGCTTGCTAAACTTCAACCGTAATGCCGTAACAAGGCCAACCTCATTTTGACAATACCGTACTCGCTTCTTGACTCGCTTCCATACGGATAGGATAACCAACAATGTCAAGGGATCATATAGAACAAGTAAAGACAAGGAAATAGGCAGAGGAAAGTTTATATAAACAACTCTAAGAAGATACAAGAGTGTGCATAGAAATTAGCCGCACGTACACTATTCAAGGGGTCATTAGGATCTACAAAGCTAGGCAATTGTCTCAAGCAAGCTACTTGCTTGAAATTGGTTCTACATACCCTTTTACTAGTAGCATCATTTTCTTACGATAAAATGAGTAAAATGTTGAGATCAGCTAGAGATGTACTGTCTGGAAACAAGCTATTAAGATCTAGTGCTTTCATAAATGGAGCATGGGTTAAGTGCAAAGAATCATTTCCAGTATATTGTCCATCCACAAATGAAGTTGTTTGTGAAGTTAGTGATGCTGGAGCAGAGGAAGCAAGTTCTGCAATAAATGCAGCATCTACTGCCTTTGAATCATGGAGAAATACACCTGCAAAAGACAGAAGCTCACTCATCTACACATTTTACCAGAATGTTTGTGGAATGAAAGAGATGCTTGCAAATATAATGAGTGCAGAGTGTGGCAAAACTATTAGGGAAACCAGAGTGGAGGTTGATTATGGTGCATCTTTCTTGCAGTGGTTTGCAGAAGAGGCAAAACGAATTGATGGAGATGCAATGGCAGGAGCAAATAACCAGAGCAGAAGATTTGTTTTCAAAGAACCTGTTGGTGTTGTTGGTCTTATAACTCCATGGAATTTCCCAATTGCTATGATAACAAGAAAACTGGGAGCAGCAATGGCTGCGGGATGCACATCAGTCATTAAGCCATCTGAGGAGACTCCATTAACAGCACTAGCACTTGCAGCTGTTGCAGCAGAATGTGGAATTCCTCCTGGTGTTTTAAACATTATACCTAGTTCACGTGAACTGACACCACTTATTGGAGATATTATGTGTGAAAGTAGCATTGTAAAAAAGATTTCATTTACAGGATCAACTTCAACAGGCAAGCTGCTCTTTAAGAATTCAGCCAATACCATGAAACGACTCTCTCTTGAGCTGGGTGGAAATGCTCCATTCATTGTTTTTAACTCAGCAGATATACAAAATGTCATTGAATCTGCATTGATAGCAAAATTCAGAGGAAATGGTCAAACATGTATTGCAGCAAATAGGTTCTTAGTTCAAAAAGACATTCATGATGAATTTGTAGAAAAAATGACAAAAGCTGTGCAGAAACTTGAAGTTGGTGATCCATTTGATGAAAAAGTAGATGTGAGTTCACTGATAAACACTTCAGGAATTGAAAAAGTAGAATCTCATATAGCAGATGCAATTGAAAAAGGAGGCAAGCCTCTTGCTGGGTGTGAAAGGCACCCTCTGGGACCAAACTTTTTGCTGCCATCCATTATTGATAATTGTAATGAGACCATGAGTTGTATGAAGGAGGAAACATTTGGCCCCTTGATTCCTGTCATGTCATTTGAAAATGAACAGCAATTGATTGATATGGCTAATGTCACAGACAGTGGATTGGCTGGATATATCTTTTCAAGTGATGTTGCTCAGATTTTTAGAGTTGGTAAAGAGCTTCAAGTTGGCATGCTTGGTGTAAATACAGGTGCAATATCAAGTGAAACTATCCCATTTGGAGGTATCAAGGAGTCTGGCTTTGGCAGGGAGGGCTCAAAATATGGCATTGATGAATATTTACAACTAAGATATATCTGCCTTGGTGGCTTATAACATCTTTGTGTTTAGCTGTAGAATTGGTTTTTTGCAAAATGTTTTAAGTGATGAATAATTTAGCTGAATGTCTAAAATGTTAATGCTACACCAGGCCCTGAAGTGAGAGGTGAGAGGTGCTCAATTGAGTGTTAGCACCTCCACCCTCCTTGTGATCCCTGCTGGGTCAATTATTCAAGCTCCTTGATTTGACGAAATATATTTCTATTTGAAGATATGCAAGTCAACAAAGAATTGACCTGGAGTTCCCTTGAATTTCTGTAAAGCATCAATAAAATATTCTGAATATTCTTCATGTTGTGGCATTGTAAATTGTACTATGATACTGCATGGAATGTCATGTGCAAAGTGTGAGTCATGCTTTATGAACTATCATTGTGCATAATTTTAGCACAGGGGCTTTGTGGCCTGTTAAGAAACCAGGAAAAATACCTGGTGGGCCTTTCAAAGGTGATTTACAGCTTTACTGGTAAGGTTGTTAATTGAAGCTCTAGGTTCTCTGAAAAGACCAAAATAATCCACGAACTTTATCAAGCATCTAAACAAGTCAAGGATGTTGATCAATGAAGTAGATAATGTTTACTCTCTTCAGGGCCTGATATTACACCAATCTGTACCACTTATGTGAAAATAAATAAAACCTTTAATATTTGATTTGACATTACTAGCATTGCAATGTGTTCATCCATGTGATTTTATGTGGAAGAGATAAGTAAGCAAGGCTTCTACTTAACCATATTGCTAAGTAGAAGCCTTGCTTATATGTTCATGTTCCTTTCCCTTTGACCAAGGTTTTAAATGCTACTTAGCTTGTTATAACATAAATTGCATAAGTTGCATAAATTACATAAATTGCATAAACTTTTAACTACACTTTCAGAGATTCCTCAAGAAGGTGTTTGTAATGACATCAAAGACGAGCAATTGCAATGGCACAACTAATGTAGGTTGGGGGTAGGATATATCCAAAAGGCTGCCAAACTTTCTTTTTTTTCTTTGTTCTTTAAATGAATGGTATGCTCATTTCTTTATCAGCATGCCTAACCATGATGATGATTTTTTTTCACTGAGCTCAATGCTCTTTTGAGATTTTATAGATTTTATTTCTATAGAGAAAAGATCATATATTTCTGAAAATTGTGAGTGCTGTTCTTGGTGGAGACTTGATGACGTTGTGTCTTCCTACGCCAGGGACACCACAGCATATAATATCTTTGTTGTTGTTTTTAACTGCTATACAAAAAAACTTTTGAGGCACTTAAGGAGGCCCCCCAGTGATTTTGAGGACTTGAGTCGTTTGTATTGTTTGGGACAAAATAAGATGAAGCCCCAATCCTGCTGAATTCTTAAGGGCTCCGAGTATTTCTGTTATGCCATTGAGTGATATGACATTCTTGAACTTTGATGGACAAGAAACTAAAATATAAAAGAAGTATACCCCCATGAAAAGCCTCTCTTGGTGCTTGGGCATCATATTTTTCACTTTGATTGATGCTCTGAGATACTGGAAACAAAAGGGCATTGAAGACCATAGGTGAGTAGAGTGAGACTAGAACATTACTGTGCGCAAAGAACCTTTGGATGTGCTGTTATGATATTATGATGTAAAGATGTTATGTACCATAATTTTGCTAATATCAATGTATCAACAACTTATTTAAATTCCGTTGTATCGTATTTTCCGGTGTCCCTGAAAGCCAATAGTTTTGTTGTCATGGAACAACGAATGAAATCGAGGCTTATGTTTTGTTGCCTTTACTGTTTGCCTACTGCACTCCAAGGATTACCTTTGTTACGCATTAAATTTGATAAAATGAGTGGAGACATAGATGTGAATGAAAGATTAAGAGAACAATGTTCAGTAGGGGATGAAGACGATGTTATGAGACATCTTCGCAATGGAGCTGCTGTGAACTCTCAAAATAGAGTAAATGGTTGGTCTGCTTTGCATTTCGCAGCACGACGTGAGCACGCTGGAATTGTTCGTGTCTTACTCGAACATGGGGCGGATACTAGCATAAAGAATAACAAAGGTGAGGTTGCAATTGATATGACCTCTAACAAAGAAATTCGAAGAATTGTCGAAAGTTACCAGGTGCGCAACGAAGAAAGTCAGAAAGAAGACAGTCGAGGAGCAAATACCTGCGATTCTGAAACAAATCAAAATGGTGGTACAGGAGAAGATCGCCCACTTTCAACTGTTGGCTTTTTACCAGGTTATCTTGCAAACCCAGTTTTTCCATACACCTTTGCTGCACCAAAAGTAACAGCAAACGAGAGTGACGCTTCTTCCTCCTCTGATAACAGTGACCAGCATGTCTTAGTGCCCGGATATTTAGCAAATCCCGTTTACGCAGTAGCAGCTAGGGGCCCTATTTTAGCAAGTGGAAGAACCCCGTCAAGTGAAACATTGCAAAATGATGGCACTGTTAATTTTGTTCCAGGTTATATTGCAAACCCTGTTATCCCTTATGCTGTGGCAGCAAGTCAAGCCCAGGAAAGCAACGAAATTAAGCAGATATTTGTGCCACATGTGGAGCAATTTGGATCGTTGGTCAATACTTATGTTAACAGTATGAAGAGCCTAGAAAAGCCAGTGGAATATCATATGTGTGACTCTTGCAAAACAACACCAGTGGCAACAGTATATGTAGGGTCAAATATTAGTGAGCTTGTTATCAAAGTTCGCAAAGCATACACAAATGATCCAGATTTTATTGAAGTTGAACTTAACCGTAAAATATTGACTTATGATGAGTTAATAAATGTTTGCTCAAAGGAACTGAAAGTTGACAGAGATTCAATTACTAAAATTAGAAAACTTCCAAATAGTGTTGTAAGAAGAGATAAAGATGTCCAAAGGCTTCAGCCATTCCAGGAACTAGAAGTAGTTTTGTTGAACTCTTAACTTGCAGATCTGTTTTTTCATGCTGTTGTAGTAAAGTAGCTTATTTGCAGTAAAGAGGTAATATGCTGAGGATAAACAATATTTTTTTATATGCTGCTATTTCAAAATCTCTCTAAAGTTTAATTGTCTCCCACAAGCTTAGCGCACACAGTCCGATTTTCGTTGCTGAGGACGAAGATTTTTGTTGCTGGCAACGAAAACTTGCTGTATGCGGGAAACACATGCAAAAGATTTTTTTGCTGTTGACTATCTTCAATATCAAATATGCTGGAAAGTCATTTTCGGAACTGACAACAGAAGACAAGATCTCTGTTGCCAGTGACAAAAATCATGCTGTGTGCTAGGCTATAAGGAGCTAATGTAATGAAGTATCAATTTAGCATCTCTCTTTCATTTCAATAGCGCATATTATTTTGAAAATTTCCCAGAATAGTCTTTGAACAGCAAATTAGTTTCATTGGATCCATTCATTCAATTGGATTTTTAAGCCTGCAGGTCAATGTAGGGACCAAAAGCACAGCACTATTCTGTGTCTCATGCACTCATGGCATTACCACTGTTCATAATTATCAATCAATTCACTTTTTAGAAGGTGCTTGTAAAGGAACATTAAAGTAACGAATTGTCTATAGCTTTACTTGAAAGGAATATAAACACTAAGAGGTAAGTTGCACTTAAAGTATGCCCTTTAAGTGTGCCTAGGAAACCCCATGACAATGTATATGCAGGCTAACTGTTACTTACAGAGGACACTTATGTTGGGCAGTCAGCATGTCATGTGTGGTGGTTGGTTACTTTCCTCCTTTCTGGTATCTCACCAATGTTGCCATGAGGTTCCCAATTGCTGCTGAGTTGATATATATTGAACAATAAGCATTTGTACAGTGTCTCGTGAGCTGGTGGTCTTATACAGAGTAGAATAGTCTTCTAATCACTTCTCAGAAAGACCCCTCTTCTTATTTTTACTTCTTTTTATTAAATTTAGCAATTTTGTAAGTTGCTTTAAATCATTATAGATCATTTTCTAAATGTGTGACTGCAGTGACTGTGTTCAAACCACTGGAAACTTGATTAACCCTTTTGTCTTAAGATTTGCTATTTTTGTGTGATGTTAGCATTTCATAAGAATAGATATGTCTAGACCCTGTTTCTTATATGTTTGCATGTTTACCCTCCACTTAATTTGAGCCTAGTGATTACTGATTTCATAAATTTTTTGGACCCCTCCATTTCTTACGACTCCTCATTTATCATGGGTTCTAGAATACACGTAACACAACTCACTCAAAGGACATCCCACATTTTACATAATATTACTTATTGCTGAACACACTAGAACTATTGTAGTTAACTAACATATTTACTACTGTATGCTCTTATTGATTAAGTGTATGCACAAAGGATTGTACTTACTTTAAGAAATATTAAGTGTCCAACTCATTAGAAACTCCAGAAATATTTTGAAATGTTACATCAGTTGCTATCAAATTCATTGTTACATCAGTTGCTATCAATTTCATCTTTGAAGATCATGCAGGATCATTTCTATGGGTTAAAGCTGAAATGCCATTGTATCTTTCCAAGATCCTCAGTTGTCTGGTCATGAAATGGAAAGCAACCATTTCAAGCCTATCTTTGGCTAATGCAGCCATAGATCTGGCAAATGCTATTGTTCTGGCAGGATTTAAATTTACAAAAATAATGAAGTAGGCATTGAGTGGAGCATTATTATTTTTCCAAAATTTACTTCAGCCTACTACATGGCTAATTTCACTCATGCAATGTGCTGAAAATTTCTCTTTTCATTGTCCTTGTCCTGCTTTTCATAATAAAACCTCACTTTCCTCTAAATTATTTGCTATGGATAAATGGTGAGGGGTAGAGCATTTATTAAAGGCGAAGAAGGTAAACACTTGCTCACTATCCACCTACAAGAGAATGAGCTGGAAGTATTGGGACAAAGATGTGGAAAGGAACTCAATTTATCACACTACTTCAAATGCCCAAAGTAACTGTCCTTTCAAAAAGGTATTCCCTTACCTATACAAGTATTTGTAGGCATAACCAAAATTCTACTTATAATTCTGTGCTAGAAATATGCAATTACCTTATTGCAAATATAACAGTCCCTCAAAAAATGAGGTACAGGATAACTTTCGCTCAATAATATGCTAAGTCATTATATCACTAACTAGTAATATATTTCTAATATTTCTACAGTACACTCCAATACTAGGCTTGGAATACTGAGAAAAACAACAAATCCATAATAAAGAATGTCCAATAATTTGATATCTGAATATTAATCTAGAACACTAGTTGAGAATTAATTCAAGTTCTTGATATGGTTGTAAACGCTTCACATCCTTATCTCTTCTTATAATGGTATTTGGCAGCTTTCTCACTTTATTCACCTGTACTCGGTTGATACTTAATTCCTTGCAGCACACAGTCAGTAACTCTTCATAGGTCAAGTACTTGTTGTTTAGTTCTACTTCAAAAAAGTCTTCTTCTCCAAAGACACGAACTTTCAAAACAAGTTCACTCACAGGACTACTAACAAAAACAGTTGCAACTGGGGTTGTTTTACATGAATCATACAACCTATATTCAACTGGCTTCTCTAAACTTTTCATGCTATTAACATATGTGTTTACCAATGATCCTAATTGTTGGACATGTGGCACAAACATTTGTTTGAAATCATTTTGGCCATCCTCTTTGTTTGTTTCCATTAGATATCCAGGAACAAAGTTAACAGGGCTCTCATTACCAGCATTTTGAATAGCATTTCCACCATCACTTCCTCCCAATGCACCCCCTGTTGCCACAGCGCATGGAATCATTGGATTAGCAATATATCCTGGAACCAACACTGAAGCCTCTACTTCCTTGTCTGCAGCAGCTCCGTCTTCTTTGCCTTCTGATAACGGCTTTGACGAAGCTGTCATAATAAACGGTTTTGCTAAATATCCTGGGAAAAGAACTGAGGGATCTTGGTCTCCACTAGTGGGTGCATTGGGGTCAACCTTTTGTGTGAGTATAGGGTTTCCAGCTGCAGCAACTGCATAAGGAAGTACTGGGTACCCTGGCACAAAGCTCATCTTTCCAGTTGGCCCTTGCCTGAGTCCATCTCTATTTTGTCCTTGCGGGCTGTTTTCATCTTTCGATTTCTT
>OLMO02000231.1:17925765-17940377 GCA_900291935.2 Cassiopea xamachana
TAAAATTAAATTTGATTCCTGTATCAAAGAGACTACATTGAGGTATTTAAAAGAAAGGAAAGATCCATATCCACAGGATATCAGAATGAAATAGCAATAACAACTGAAAAAATAATATCAAATATCAGAAATAGTTGTAGAAGAGCTGAAGATGAGTAGGATAGAATGAGCAAATAAAAAATTCAAATTGACAATTCCATTAACCTAACAAAATTGTAAATTGAAAATTCCATTAAACTAAGATGACGAATCCATTAGACATCATCAAGATGTTTCGACATCATCTGCTGAAGAATTCCCCGTACTGAACCTAAAAGCCATAAGTCTACTAAGAAAAAGTACTCATATAAGTCGAACAAATTCCTTCATTCATTCCATGTTGCTGTTCCATGTTCTTGGGGGCATATTTCTACTAAAACAGGATGAAGAGCCCTAATTCTTATCCACAAAAGGGACAAAATTTTAAACTTGGCGAGCCCATGATTTTACATATTACAGAAGTAGGAAACTGACAAATAACTCACCGATTGACAATATGAGAAGAATGACAGATCTTCATGCTTGATATGTACTGTTCAAGGTCATCTTCTCTGTTTCTGAGGCTGTTTTCTGTTAATCAGGAAAATAGTTTCTTTAGAGTCTATGTTCCATTGTAATGTTCTTAATGGTCAAATGAAATTTCATGTTTCCTAAGAATTCGAAAAGTATGGGGGGCACATGAATTCAGAGGCACTTTGACAAACAGAAAGAACAAATATGTAACCTGAAAAGGAGAACTTTATAAACAAATCTGTGAAAAGGGAGACATGTGCCCTTTCCACCTACTTAGTCCATGGCTAATAGAATACTGCTTCAATTAACATACATTGACAAAATGCTCACTAGTCAAGTGGTTCTAAATACCTCTGACTATTTTGAAAGAAAAACCTACGGTTGGCTAAGAAATTTCCATTCGAAAACTTGTTTTAAAGTTTACTGGAAAAAATAGAACAGCAGAGCATTCAACTAAATAAATACTGAAATTTCAAAAATTATTGAATTCAAAGAGGATCCTAAGGGTTCAATACTAAACAATGATAAATTAGATAATATTTAAAACTAAATAAATTATGAAATGCTTGCCAGTATCTTTGATTCGAAGTTTCTTTTTTCTAGTGTTCTCCGAATCTGCAGAAATAGAGAAGATCATTAATCATGACAAAAAATACGTGAAAACTATTGGGAGAACGTTGATAGGACACTTGGGTGAAAAATCATATCCATGATTCCAAGAAAATTGTTCTTGATTCCCCTTACTAAAGTCAGGAGAACTGAATAATGGCGATGTTCCACACCATGTTTAGGCCTTCAATAATAATTTACATATACTTAATCTTAAAAAGACATGCCACTGGAAACAAGTACAACTTTGTAACATTCTCCCCCCCCCTTTATGCAGGTTTATGATACTTGGCAGAAAAACGACTGTAGGAAAAGTCACAATTGGATGATACAACATGATACAATAATATGCTAAAACATTGTACAATGCCATGCTACAACATGGTACAATATCATGGTACAACGTGATGCAAGATCATTGTGCAACATGATTCAATATCATGATACATGGTACAATATCATGATGCAACGTTATACAAGATCATTGTGCAATATGGTTCAATACCATGATACAACATGGTACAATATCATGATACAATATGGTACAATATCATGATACAGCATGGTACAGTATCATGATACAAAATGGGTGAAGGTTGGATAAGCGTTGAGCAGGCAAAGTACTTTCTATGGATAGTACATAGTATTTAGGATATTTCTGTAATCAAAAAAAGGATATAAATCAACGTCAAGACCCCTTACCTTCATGCAATTTCGCGCGCAAAGCTTTGAGTTCCTCTTCCAGGAGTTGAGCTCTCTTGTGCAGAGATTCTCGCTCCGATAACTAAAAACAATATACAATGTTTGAAACTGAATTTATCCCTCTCTTTAATATAATGCAGATAAAACTAAACACGACATTTGGATGAATTTCAATCAAGGAAAACGGATAGAATGATCTTCGTAAATATTGCATAGAGCATCATAAACATAAAATACTAGTAGCAAATTTGACGCATATTTTACATCATTCTTTATTTATTTCTGTGAGTGGCCAAGAGGCCAAGCAAGTTCGATGAGCTGAATTTAAATTAAGCATGGCTGTGTATGGTAAGAAAACTAGATAGGCGACCTTCCAGATGAACGACCAAATCAGCTCATTCCGCCATCCTTCGGAAGAGACGTTAAATTAGGCGCCCCATGCTTGGATGCGGCATGCATAGTAGGCCTAAATTAGCTGAAAAGCTAGGTATAACAGCCTACTCAAAATAAAGTAAACAACAACAACAAAAACATGAGCCTATGCGTTTATTCATTCACTCATTCATTTACTCTTTCAATAAATTATTCTCTGTCTGAATATTCAACTAATAATTCATTGTAAGCTCATTTACTTACGCTTAGTAATCTGTTACTAATATCTTTTGTACGAAAATTTATTGAACTTAATGAAAATAGACGATAAAAATCCCTTCATACAAATCAAAACGCCAATTTACTAATTAAATCAAATTAAAATAAGCCAAAAGTAGGTATAATCAGCAAAATCTTTACTTAATTGCCAAAGCAAATACACTGACCTAATTGTCTAAGCAAATCATACCTTCTTTTGAAGGACTTCTTGTTTCTTCTGATTGGTCTCTATTAGAAAACGAGCTTTTCGAACTTGCTGTTTGGTTTCATGAACTGCCTTTAGCATACAATGGACCCTAAAAAGGAAAAATAACGACAGATATATCATAAGGCCTTTTCATTCTACGCGGGGGAATCCCCTTGCCCTCGCAGACATAAGCCCCCACTAAAAATCATTTTTCCAAATAAGCCTCCCCTCGAGAAAGCCTCTATGGAGCCTTAATCGAGGAAAACATAATTGCAGAATACTGTATTATTTCAAGAAAGGTCCCATAAAACAACAGCTATATAGTTCTACTTCCTTTGACTAGAGAAAAAAAAGCAAAAAGAAACGCGACTTTCGTGATTATAATGAAGAAATCGTTATTGACTAATAAATTTTGTTTGCGAATTAGTCTTTTTGTAATTTTTCTATTTCATTGATTGAGAAAGTTATGCCCTTTTTATGTCACCCTTTGAGAAAAATGCCAAACTTTGAAATAAGCCCCCCTCAAACAAGCCCTCCCCTCGAATAAGCCTCCACTCAAAAATTCATTTTCGCAAATAAGCCCCCGGGGGCCTCCTATTCGAGGATTCACGCTCTTTACACGGAGGATCTACCACCCACGCAAAAACTTGATTCCCAACAACTGACTCAACTTGCTGCTAGACCCATAGCCTGTGTGTTCTTTACATATCTGAGTGATGTCCAATCACCGCCCAATCGCCCTCCTGGTCTAATTGTGCCGGTGCCCTAGTGAAAAGTTTTTCACGAAAAAGTCTGTACGGTTTATCTAAGCAGCAGTCGTACACAGCACTGGTAGGGGTAGGGAGTATTTACAATAACACCAAAAAAGGTAATATGAGGCCTTAACCTGCAAAAAACAAATTAAATTTAGAGTTTTCCTAGCAAGGTATTCTGTAAAAGAAAACGTTAAAACAAAACAAAAAAAACAAAACAAAATACAGAAATCAAGTTCTGCCTTTTTGACATTATTATCTCTTCATGAAGAATGTAGAATGCATGAATGAACTCTCTAGAATTCTGAGACAGAACTTTCACTACAGACANAAGTTGAATGAGGGCAATCAAATTTTTAAAACCACATAAGAAGCAACAAACTTTGAATCCCACTTTATCAATGTCAAAGTAGGATGTAGCTGCACAACATCAATAATGAAAATGAAAATTATTCACCTCTTGACTGATGACATCTTGTATGCCCAACTGACCTGACAAAATAGAAGTAAACTGCATTGAACAATTGAATACTTAAACAATAGTTGTGCTAAATTGCAGGGACACATGATAGAATATTAAATTGTCATTTCCGGTGCCTCAAATTACCCCAATTTCATAAAGAAAAATAATAAAATCAAGCAAATCAATAAAGCTTTGTAAATATACACAGGACANATGCAAAATACATTGGATTCTTAATCAATTTTTACTCACATCAACAATTATATCAAAGACAGTGAGCAAGTGAGAAAGAAATGTGACTTCTTAGACACTTTATCCTATCCATTGGATATTTATTACCTGTTGACTATATACTGAAGTTAACTTACAGCCAGAGCTACATATTTCACTACTCTAACATGCCTGTCTACCACCCTGGCAATGCTACAGTTACGTACATTTTCTTATGAGAAACAACCTTCTGCCTTCAGCCTGGATGTTTCTTAATATTTTGCCAAATGTAGCCTTAAAATGTGTCTTACTTGTTTCTTATACTTTGAAGATTTCAATAAAAATTAAAAACTAGTTTAGGCAACTGTAATGCAAGAAATGGGAAACCTAGATGTTGTGAGGCATGTTATGGATGTTGTTTCTATTTTGCTTCTTGTTTGATCAAAAATTTTGTAGTAAAGCAATTTCTTCAAGTCATTTTTTAAAACTCAGCCTGCCTATGTTTCTTAAATGTTTCTTAACTTCTGCCTAATTTCAGCCTCATGTTTATTACAGATCTTCTTATTAAAAAAAATGTGTAGTCAATAGCTTTACTGATAATTGTTACAGATAACTTCAGGTCACTGTTGCATGTGATGATAAGAGAGTAGTATGCAAGTAAAGGAGGTAGGTAGGCAAGTGAAGGAAGTCTGGCATCCTTCAGTGCACTATCCTCTTGGTTGGCTACTTGATTCTCCACCAAAGTTAACTTAACATCAGATCTGAGCACAAGATTGCTTCAACTTGCCTGTCTGCAGACCAGGCCAAAGTACAGCCAGTTGATAGTTTAAAAGCCTATGGGATGACATCTAGTAACCCAGCTGGTAGATGGGTACATATACACCAATAAACTAATCACACAGACACAAAGACATGTGTTCACACACACACAGACACACACACACAGACACAGACACAGACACACAGACACAGACACAGACACACACACACACACACACACACACACATAATGGAAAATTTAAAAGTAAGGTAAAATATACATCATTGTGATCAGGATACTTAAGAGTAAATTAACACTCACTGCATCCTGCTCCACTTTCAAAAGTTTCTGCTTTGATAGGTCGTTCTTCATTTCTTCAATTGAATCCTGGTAAAATGAAACAAAGCATCACTACTCTATATATTCTCTTTAGTTGCCAAAGGAGAAAACTTTTCTACTAAATCTTCCTGATCTTAAAAAATCACAGAAGTTGCAGATATGGCCTACAACCATTCAAAATTGCAAAATCATGGGGGAAATGAGAAAATCACAAACCACACACTACAACCAACAAAATCACAAAAAATCATGTGATCTCAAAAATCACNCAAAAACTAGAGATGATACTTTGAGAAATTATTTGTCTTTTTGTTGACAACAAAAGCATTCATTTGTTAATATACTTTTATAACCAAAGCATGTACATGGAGAAATGAACAAATACTTAAAGGGATAGCTACAATCATATTGGGGAGCCAAAAAATCAAAATCTACAAAATGCACAATGAGGGTTTGCATAAAGTTCATCTATGGAAGAAATTACAATTCCCTCTCTAAAGCCCTTGAAAATAACAAGCCAAGTGGGGGGCACAACAATGAATTTATTGTATTTCATGAAAGCAGAGAATCACTAGCAAATTCTGAAGGCACAAACACATTCTTGTTTATGGAAATCTGTTCTGCATACCAGTACAAACTTTGATGGATACATGTAAAATTGACCAAACATCCTGAAAATCACTGTGTTTGCTTCATATGCTTTACCACGTGTTTTGAGCTGAAAATAATTCAATTCATGCTATCAAATTATGGTGCTGAATACTCAAATGATGCTGTCATTATATATGCTTGATGGCTATGAAACAAATTTGGGTTGCATAACAATTTTCCATGGCCACAAAACTTGCAAATTGGAAACTTCATGCTAGATCATGTTTCTGCAAAAATCAGCAGAATTATGATCAAGAAATAAGCATCAAAAAGTTCTCAATATGTAGTCAGAGATCTTCAAACCTATAGAAGGATTATAAAACAAAGGAGATGGCAGCACAAATGTGAATCATTGTAGCTATCATTATTCTACCATAACTGATGGTAGAATAATGAAAACTACAATGATAAAAAAGTAGAATCTGATGGCCATAAATGCAAAATCAGCTGGATACTGCTCTGAAAATGTGACAAACATTTTTCCAGATAGTGAGGAATATTCTTCAAAAACTAAATCTAGAAGCACTGGTAGCCTATTTAAATGAGAAGCAAGCAAAGCATTGAGTAGGGTAAAAGAATATAAGAACCTAAACATACCTGGTCCCCATACAACACTAGGCCATATAGATTCAAGTTGTACTGAATTATGACTTGTTTTGTGCCACATCTTTGAGCCCAAATTCGTACAATAAGGTCTACCATAGAGTCAAGGATAAAAGAAAAAGAAGATCCACCTATTTCCTCTACAATGAATGTCAAGATGATAGCTTGTAATAAAATCCCTAACATTACAATATATGACAGTGGAGTCAAGGGCCTAGGGGAATAGAGCCTTACTTTTTTGTACAGCAGGGTAGCACTTTTGGCTGAACACCACCCACATTCTACTTGGAACAATGAGTAGCCCCATCACCAACAATAGGTTTTGCTATTCTTACAATGCATACTTACATTATTTCATCTAATGCTCCCTAGAGCATTGATATTGTCAGTACAAGCCCAACTTGACAAATTAAGCTTGTGAACTGAGTGTCATAATTAGCAAAGCTTCATCTATACATCTCGTGAAGAAGCAGCAAGACTAAAATTTCCAAAAATAAATTTCTTGCCATTTAACATTGCAAGCAAAGTAAACTGAAAAAAGAAACTTGAGGTAAAAGAGGGCAAATGTGCAGTTAAGTAAGCAATTGATGCAAACATTTGGAAAATACCAAACAATAAGAAATAAAAACAAAAATCAGAGATGGTTCTATTTCCCATAATCCAAATAAAAGATTTAAAGGATCACATGTGTGCAACGTCCTTATTTCCTCAATTTGATCCATAATCATTAAGCTTCACAAACTTTTTTTCTAATCAACAACTTCTTTTTTTTAGTAAGTAATGTCAGGGAAAGGCCATTGGGCATACAAAAAAACCCCAACAAAGGAAAAACTGAGATAATGGGGAAGTTTAAGTAGAGAGAGAGAGAGATAAGATCAAGTTTGTTGATGTTAGATTTAAAAGATGACAAATTGTAGGATTCAGGGAAAGTAGTGGGTGGCAATGAGCTCCACAGCTGAGAAGTTCTAGGAATGAAAGATGACTTGTGAGCTAGAGTTTGTGAATTAGGTAGTGGCACTTGGAAAGGGTGTTAATAGGTAGAGCTTCTGGTGGTTCCAACGCACCTTACTGGATCAGGAATAATATTCTTGACTTCATGAGAGCAAAGTCCATGAAAATAATGGTAGAAAATGGAAAGATCTGCAACAAGACGATGATCGGAGAGAGACTGTAGAGAATTGGTGAGGTTTGGATTGTTGATGAAATGGGATAGACAACAAAAGACATAAAGAGCTTGGAATGTTTTATACCATAATAATTAATCAAACAACAACTTAAAATAAATTGCAGTACTGACTGTGAATATGCAGTAGAACATGTGAAGCTAGTTTGATGACTAAGACTAAGATAATCTAGAAAATGATACTAGATGAAGCAGCATCAGCCTTCTCTGGGAATATACCAGAATCAAATTCATTCCAACTTGGATTCTAGAAAATGAAAGCATAAATATGATGACATAGCTTTTGTGCATTGCTAATGACAGCTGCCTCTTTGATCCTATGTTTAGAGTTGTAGGCAAATGATCAAGCACTATTTAAATTCAGATAAATCACCTGGCAAAAACTATTTTAATATAAATATGAAAAGGTTCTTTCAAATACAATAAACAAAACACAATTGTTGTAAATATTCATATCAAAGCATATTCAGCAAAAATATGTGGCACCAATGAGTGCTGATTTCAAGGCTGTCCTAAAACTTACATAAAATATCGAATGCATAAACTGTTGGGTATAACATAGCAGCTATGTTCTTAGAAGAAATGCATGTGATGCACAAAATTACTTTCTAAAATATTGACTAATAATGACCTTTGCCTTGAAATGAGAAGCAACCTATATAGAACACAATATACTAGTTATGTTTCTCAAAATCACCAAAAATTAGATTACAAAAATTTTGGATCTAATGAAATTAAATAAAAGCGTCTTACCAAAGAATCCTCAATTACTTCACTTCGATAAAGTACTGAAAAATAATATTTTTGATATAATGGCTTTGGTAGAAATTCTTTGGAAAGTTAATTTATGTGTGGTAAGTGCAAAAATGACAACATACATAGCTTAAGGAAGAATTTGGCACTATATTTAAGAACTTTGTCAAGCAACAGCAAGGCAAATCTTGAACTCTACTTTTAAAAAAATTACCAAACTGATTCTTCACAATATTGTATATTGTCTATTACATAAGTACAAAAATAGCTCTCTAATGAGCATCTTTATCAGCAAGTTTGGCTAGTAAGCAACCAACATTGACTAAACACTACCTATCTGATCATCAGCTGAATGCAAAGTGAATGATAGCTTGAGGAGGCCAGCTTTACACCCAGATTTTGCAGGTGGCAGAAGACTAGGATCAATATTACGACCAAAGATACATGATAAATGGCGAAGGTGTCTCTAGAATGACAAGACAAAGATAAAAAGTTCAATAAATATATTACTTCTACCAAAAACCTAAAAGACTCTTTGAGTCTTTCACCCTGTGTGCTGTAATAAGTGAGCTAGCTTAGATGAAGAATAACCACTGTATTCTTTTGTGATCCAGAAGACTTACCTCCTAATACCTATGCTTACATAAACAATAGTTCAAAATGACATTCTTCAAAAAGGTTTCTATTTCAATCCTTGCTAATAACTGAAAACTGTTGTTTGCAACATTAGCTTCCAGTTGGCCCTAAAGTGCTTGAAGAACCTTCAAGCAGGCCTAACTACTGTAAACCATCAGATACCAGAGCTGCTAACTGCAACCCTACTATATACTCCTTGCTGGATATTCAAATATCAAATGGGAAGACAATTCATTCAATTCCATACAATGATGTTCTCTATGGATTTTAACCCTTGAGAGACTTATGCTACATTGGAGTGTTTTGCACAATGACCCTAAATAAATAACATCTTCAAAGAATATCATAGCATTTTTCTCATTGCAAATCATAATTTCATGCAATTCTATACGCTACCAGCAAATTGCTTCAACATAAATTTGAAACACCTTAGCTCTAGGCCCCCTTCTCGTTTCAATGCCATTCAAAATAAGCATAGAGAATTATCCAACTGTTTCAGTATCTGCTCCAAATGCCCCTTGGAAGTGTGCACTTTGCCAATAGCAGGTTTGGGGAGCCTGGCCTTTATAAATAACCTAGAAAGTATAAGAGATATAAGTAAATTCTGCTCAAAACAACAAACACCCTGGTCTACCTACTTGGTGCGAGGCCAACTTCACAAGTTGCGTACTTGAAAGTCTTGTCCTTGTTGCCGTTTCTACTTCCATCTGACTAGTTCATTACACAGGCAGTAAGAATTGATTTCTTTCCCAATGTCCCTCTATTATTTACCTCCCAATAAAGCTCCAGTCAAAGACCACTCAAAGAACTGCTCAATCTTGAAAGCTTTATCACCTGAGTGCCTGGCACTTCAAGAAACTATTCACCTGCTTAGTCTGAAACTTCGACAATAAAGGGAGCGAGCTGCATTTAAAAAATGTTGAATGCTACAGCACAAAAAACAAGGGCTTTTATAACATAATGAAGAAATCCAACACTCCATCAATCTTAACGCAATGGTGGTTCTTTAACTTATCACTGCGCAAGCGCACAAAGTTGCTTCCTTGTGTTACATTAGAAGCTGTACCACCTGGGAAAGAATGAAAAATGGCTTATTTGTGGCAAAGCGACAAGCTTTTAGTGTGACCAAGCACTTAAAATGTAACAATACAGACCCACAAAGTCAAGCAGTCGATTCTGATCAGTTAAAGCACTTACCATAAGATATCATCCAAGATAAATCCATTCATTGTATATCCAACCCAAGATCCAACATACATCCTTTCTATATTAGACCATTATTAAAAGGACACGAGCCTAAAACTTTGTGGTTAATTTATAACATATATTGTAAAATATATTTTTGGAAGGATGTATAAGCTTTCCACTAACACATGAACATGAAATATATCCTTTCCTTGCTAGCCTGAGGAGAATTGGCTACCTCGTCACTTCTCTTTGATTTTCATGAATTAGTTGCCCCCTGCAAAACTAGATACACACTTTTGCTTTTATAAGAAAAAAAGCTTCTTGCTGAGCCTCAATATTCTTAAATTTTTCAGGTTTTGAGCTTAAGACTATTTATGCTTAACTATTCTTGAATATGAAAGGTGTAACTTTGTCTGAAAATGAAAAGAATCCACTCAAATCTTTGTCTATATCTTACTTCATCACAAAGTAAATCAAAGGGGAACAGAATAATAGATATTTCATCGACAGTGCAAGCGTTAATTTATAAACAGTACTGTAACTCGAATGCACGAAAAGTTTTCAGATGTAATACTTGCCTAATGGACTATTAATCAATCAAAACATCCAATTTTGTCTTGTATATCATCTAAGTTCCAAATGGCCTACACTCCACCAATTTAAGTACACATTAAGAACAATTCAACCTCAGAATTGTGAACAAGTTAAGAACAGCCAAACGGAACCTCAATTTTGCTGGTTCTTATAAAAGAGTGCATTACATAAAACATAAGGGCGCAAAGTCTGAGCTCTCCTAATGGCAACTGTTTCTTGAAATATCTACGTAGAGAGGCAGGTGCAATAAGTGATGCTGGACGCATTTTAGAGCACAAGGAGAATTGCTTGATGGACAGCTTTGATCATAATGTCAAACCCATATCTATTTCCACCTACAGACATAAGTGATAAAGTCATAAAAGGAACAGCTCCAGGGTGGCGCTTATAGGGAAGGTGCCAATCATCGCAGACTGTGGGTTGGTACCCGCCCTAGAAATACAACGCAATTTGGCTGCCATTTTGAAATCTTGCTAGAAGTTCCTCACTCGAATCCTGATATTTTCTCATCGAATTCGAACAAATAGAACACTGATTTTAGCAAGAAGTACGGGGGACAAGCCCCCGCCCACCGTGACGCAGTCACTGGGCGCTAGGGGAGGGCTAGGTAGCTATAGCCCCCGTCACAACATACTAGCATCCTGTAAGACGATGAAAAACTGTTTTTACGGAGATTTCTTCCATTTATAGTACCCCTGTTAACAGTATTTTTGCCTCCTTGTCGGATGAGTCAGTCTCTGAAAACCCTGGTGCCGCCCCTGGAACAGTTCTGCAGGTAAATTCATTATATCTCTTGCTATACTGCAACTGCTCGTTCTAAAGCAATTTATACCTTTATGTATGCATACAAAATAGGGATTCAAATGAGAGTTTTTGGGAGCAATAAATATCACCAAAGGAGAATTTTGAGACCACCAAAGAAGAATTTTTAAGAGTACAAAATTTTTATTTCAAATATAAAATAGTTTTTCAGAGTTGCAACATCGTTTTTATATTTGGAACAAAATTGTCACAAGACATTGTAAATTCTGGGTCAGAGTTGTAAAACTAAAGCAACTTTCCGGAAAACTTAGCAACCGAGGAGAGACTATGCCTACAAATCACCTGTGAATTAAGGTTTCATATTAATAGGGGGTTGCACCCCTGAGCCCTCCAAGACTACAGTCCTGGTCGAGAACGAGTTCCAACACTGACCTGCGAGTTAAAAATTTTAATTGTGTCTGGAATAATGTAAATATGCATAATGTGAAAAAAATCAGATACAGCGTGCAATACATGTATGTATATTTATTTATAGAGTTGAACCAGGCGTAGGCGTAAGAGGGCTTCAAATTTAAAGGGTCTGTAAAATTTCTGTCCTACTCAGTACGTCGATTTGGAGAGCAGTCAGAAGAGTTGTCGATATTTCTTACTGTTCTTTCAGGAAAATTGCCCGAATGTAGCAAACTCCTGCCCAACTAAGGGGGGCTGAAGCCCCCGGCCACCCCCTCTCCTACGCTTATGGAGCCAGGCATGCTTGTGTTTATGTGGCACCCAATCACTTTTCAACAGTCTTTGTTTCATAATGTGGTTGTTATCTACTCATGCTCCTGGGATTTGGTGCAACTAGTGGAGAAAATATTATCAAGCAATATGCAATTCTCAAGGCTATAACAGAGATTNTCAAAAGCTTACTTTTGGGGAAGATTTGTGCAGTTCCAAAAGCTGTTTTTCCGAAATGCTACGCATAAGTGAATTTTAGGAGGTTCTAAGTGCAGAAATGACCGTCAACGTAAACCAGTATGCTACTAGGCTGCTCATAGAACACTAGTGGTGGCGCCAGAGAAAATTCTGGTGGGGCTAGTGCTGCCAAAGTGCCGACATTGAGTGGCGACAAAGAACTTTAACGGATGACACTTATCGCATTGGCTAAAAAACTAAAAGTTATGGAAATTTGGAAAGTGCCCACAGTGCATGGAAACTTAGGTGTCGACAGAGGGTTCAGTAAAATTGGGAGGCTGTAGCTCCCCAAGCCCCCCAGGTAGAGCCATTCCTGTAGAAAACTAGAGAATTGGTTTGCCTTGGCGATATACCAAGGTCAGAATTTGGTCAAAATTTACGCCTTTAGATCAAAGATTTTGAAAATAAAGTCAAAATCTCCAATTAAACAAGCACTGGTGTGCAGTTTGATTTGGATTATTTTGCCAGCTGAGTGAACAGCTCCGAGGATTCAGGTGAGATACGAGCATGCGCCCAGCAAGATCACTCTTTAAAGGAGATGGGGGTGTGCCTTGAAACCACTCCGAGGATTCATGGGAGGGTTAGAAATGTAGGGTGAGGCACCTGAATCCTCGGAGCTGTTCACTCAGCTGGCAAAATAATCCAAATCAAACTGCACACCAGTGCTTGTTCAATTGGAGATTATTTCACCAGCCTCGTTCCCAGCTCCGGGAACAGGTGAGATTTTAAAGCTCAAGGCACACCCACATTCGTGAATAAAGTAAAAATATATGATTCCTGCACAAGGTTGCAAGCAAGGTAATTGATGCACTGATTTTTTGACTTTGTGTGATATGTAACCTTAATATCATATATATATATATATATATATATATATATATATATATATATATATATATATATATATATATATATATATATATATAGTAATTCTACGGACAACTAGTGTCAACAAAACAATTTTTTAAAATGCAAAGAAATAGGACAATGAATGTTAACAAGACTAAATTGTCTACAGAAAATTATATAGCACAGAAACTCCATGTAAAGTCAGTAAATGAATAAAGATTATGTTAAGATTGCTTCTCCAAAGTTTCGAATAATTGGCTTGCCATAAAATCTCGCAAATGTCTCTGAATTTGTCCATCCAGCTGCCTTGTTTATGTCTGCAAGGGACATCCCCTTGGACTGTGCCATGGAAGTTGATGCTGATCGAGTAGCATGGGCTGAAAATATAGAACAGTTAATTCCTGTCATTAAAAGTGTGGTTTCACACCATTTTGCCAGTGTTCTAGAAGTGACTGGCTTGTGAGGTGGTTTTGAACTTATGAAAAGTAAAGAGCAATCTCCTCTAAATTCAGCTGTAACAGCCAAATAGGTAGATATTAATGTAACTGGGCACAGGTTCCTGTTTGTCTCATATGCTTTGAGGTGAATCGGTTGTAAGTGATGCCCAGGCCTAGTGGTTTTTAGAGGGGTAGGAATGTAAAACATGCATTCTGTATCTGAAAGATGCATAAAGTTAATATCTAATGCTGAGATGGACTGATTTCGTTGCCCAGATAAAAGGCACAGTAGCATGGCCAATTTGTGTGATAATTCCTTAACTGGTGTCAGCAGGCTAGTTTGTATGGTGTTCAAATAGCAGAGCACTTGATTGGTATCAAAGGTGCTAACATACCGCGGCAAAGCCGGCTTGAGCTTAAAAATGCCGGTCATAAACCGCCTTACGAAAGGTTGGGAACCAAATGATAGGCCAGAAACAGGGTCTATTATTAATGACAGTGCAGAACGTGCAGTGTTTATAGCGGAGTAACCAAAATTTGATTCATGGAATAAACATGTCAAGAACTCAATACCAACAGTGGTTTGTGCTGTAGTTGGGTCTACTTGTCTATCCTCACAGAACTTTACCCATTTGTTAATGTAGGGTCTGTACTGTTTGGACGTACCTGCTGTGAGCGAACTTTCTACTATTCTGATGGCTTCCAGTGACAACCCAGGTGTTTCAGAGAGCTTTTTCCTGAGATGTGGCAGGCCAGCAGGTCCAGCTGCTTCCT
>OLMO02000231.1:17992249-18005025 GCA_900291935.2 Cassiopea xamachana
AAAGTTATTAGTTTTAACTCATTTTCCTTAAGTTCGCTGATCGATCTTAGACCAAGGTTTGCTAATAGTGGTGTTGCAGGGGTGTCGAATGCACTGTTAGTTATCATTCTAACTCTTATAAAAATATTAATCAGTCTAATTACTAGACAAGTTCGACGATCAAGGGGAATCGAGGAAGAACAGGGTCATACAGAAGCATTTAGAGGTTTTGTGATGAGCGTAGCAGATTTGGATTTACTTCATGCTGTAGGAACCGCCCTCTCTTTTTGTGCCCGTACAATGTCACGGCAAGAGATATGACATGGGGTTGGATTTTGCTAAATTCTCACTGGTTCATCTGTTTGCAAAGCACGTTCACTAACATTTTATGGTTTTGCAGATTGACATTTTTCTGCATTGGCGTACAGACTTGTACACCTGCTTGTTCACACAGTTAATTGTCAACGTGTTTGCAGAGTTTGTCTTTTCTCTCCTATATGAGAATTATGGAAATTGGATAATTTGTTTCCCAATCATGGCAAGACGATACAAACGGGATTCTAGATTCAACACGGCTGTTTGCAATGGGATCAGTCGCTAGTCTTCTTTAGATCCAAACTACTCTTGCGCTAATCCAATGTAAACACTGTTAATTTTATGGATCCCACCCGCTACATAACTGCTTTTCTATATATAATACAGTCTGCTGCTTTGGCCAACATTGGATATTTCCGCATTACTGTTCCGCATTCGGACAATTGCTCTGTCTGGATCAGTAATTCCTGTTCGCTTAGGCCCGTTGACGTCGACTTTTTTGTACCAGGCTGATTTTCCAGCATATAATTTGCATTATTGCTCCTCGGTCCATATGTTCTTTGGCTGCTGACGACAGATCTGCTTTCGTCACGTGTCCGTAAAGGTTAAGATCTTTTTCTTAACTTTTACTGAAATAAACTGGCTACAATGGGTACCTTTCGGTATTAATATTGTATACTTGAATTTGAATTCCATCTTTAACATTTTGAATGCAATAATGACGAAGTATCGATTTTTGGCCAATAAAAACATTAAATTTTGGAAATTGAGCCTCGTGATTGTCTTAAGATTTTGACCATTTGAGGCTGATTTTCTTATAAACTTTTTTCTTATAAACGTTTTTCTTAGAAAGACGTGTATTGGAATTAGTTGCTAACATTGTATAAATGTAAGAGAAACAGTTTTTGACTTCCTTAGTTGTTGTTATTGATTTGCGTTCACAAGCCAACTTATTTTACGTACTTATCCTTTCTGAAACTTGAAATCTTAAAGCTAGTAACTTGAGGAGGGGTTGGATTTTTCAAAAATTGGGGGCGTTTCACAGTTTTGGGACCCTCTTGCAATTCGATGCAAAAGAGTTCGATGCTGCGACTTATATTTATTTTATTGCTTTACCCTTTTTTTAAATAAGACACTTGGATCGGCACCTGGTACTAAAATTTTAATTTGACGTCATAATTTAAGCATTTTAATGCTAAAAGTATCTTGATTAGCTTCTTAGTTTCGGACCGAAACACACCTGATTGTTTGAAAGTGGAACACTTCTGGGTTAAATATAACTGGTCAACGTCACGAAAAATGTCCAACCAGATCAATCACTTCCAAGCAAAAATCGTACAAATTATCGAGTGAAAGCAAGTCAGTGTACTCTTTTTTTTAGGTAAATGAATATTGTACAGTTTCTGAACATTTCTTGAGTATAGCACTCAAGTCAAAGTCAAAGTCCTTTCCTGCGCCCAATGGCGCATAGGGCGGCGCCTATCTCCGTTTCCATAGCCCTAGGCCAGGCGTCTGTGAATGCAGTGAGACCTACAGCGGGGGGCTGGTCTACTGGTAGCTCGGCTAGTTTAACTTTCCCATTCCATTCTCATATGTCGAGCGTCAGAGGAGAAGGCAGTGAGTACCATTTTAAAAGTCTTTGGTATGACTCGGCCGGGGCTCGAACCAACGACCTGCCGGTTGTGAGCCAGACGCTCTTCTAGATTTTCTTAATTATTTGACCTGTCTAATACTCGTTTCTTAAAAACCAGTTTCTTATAAAGAAAACCATGTAGTTCATAACCAAGAGTGGTTTCTTCCTAATGTTTTTTCGTAATGGGTCAGGATCTCTGCGTTGTTTCGTGAGAGCGGGTTATAATTAAGGGTGCCGTGTAACCCAATTAATCGGTATCACCACGGTATAGGCGTCAAATCTTGATTGGCTAACAAAGGAATTACCATCCAAGGATTCCTGCCAATAACGTTGCGAGAATCCCTGGTGATCGATGGTGATTCCTTTGTTAGCCAATCAAGATTTGACGTCTACGCTTATCACTACAGTAAATGTGAACTTTGGTTTTTATTCGAGACTTTTAATTTGATTAGCAATGCAATGCATTGAGTAAGCATATCCAGGAACGAATCTTAAGGGGCATGAGTCACCCCCCAACTTTGACAATTTGCCGTTTCGCAGGGCAAAAACGGTAGTACAATGTACTTCTGCGGGGAAATTTACTGAACCCTCGACCATTCGTGAACTACTGTAAATGAAAGAAAAAGGTCACAGACAAAAAATGTTCGCAGGAGAACTTCTGACACTCCCCCCAAAAAAATTATTGAGCTCCCCTGAGCATGTCATAATTTGGTTCTAGCATGTGAGCAAATAAACAGCAATTGTTGGCAACATCACGCTGAATCTTGTTCAACGTTGTTGAATCAACGACCAACTTAATGCTCCGGAGATTACGATTTCAGATTTATTTGTCTGCTCCAATAGCGTGATTTCTTCATAAATCAAAGCTGCTACGAATACTTATTCTCTCGCTTGTCAATTAGTTGTCATGTTTACTAGTTGAAATGCTCACATTTTTCATCACATGTTTTACCAGTGAATGCTCTGAGGGTTCCCTCTAGAAATCTAGGGCATTTTTGTTGTTGGTTGTTGTTTTTGGTAGTTGGGCATTTTTGTATACGAAGAAGTGCGTGTATGGAAAAGGGCATTTGCTAACTTGCGCCCCGTAGGAAATATTGCCAGCGGCGGATTTATTTTTATCAACAATGTGGCAGAACGAAGCCTTGACGATACATGTTAGCTATGAAGAGCTTCCAGGCATTACTTTCTTTCTTATTCTAAAAATACAAGCATGACTCTGATACATGCTGAATGTTGTAAGGCTATGAAAGCTGTGAAAAAATGAAATATAATGTTCGTAAAAACAAACGAGCTATTTATGAATTGCACCTCTGCGACGGAAATTTATTGCCTTATCTCATACGGGAGGAGAAAATTTCTCAAAACTTTAGACCGAAAATACTGGTAACTTTCTTAACCTCGATATGTACTTTTCTGATATCGTGTACGAGACAAATACAATATTGCAGATACTACAGCATACCCTTGAATGATCAAATGAATGTCGTATTGAAGCACAGTGCTTTGCCAAGGAGTCGTTGTTTTCAAGTTGAAAATACTGGTTCGAAACTTGAATAAAACGTAGGAATAAGTCAAATAACGAAATTATCAACAGTTAGTTGGGCTATTATCATGTGTACTTTTTTACTTTTTTGATTTTTGCTCACATGTTTGGCTACGGAACGCAAACGAGAAGTAATTTCCTGAAAATTTTCCTTGCTGCCTATTAAAAACAATAGACTTCGCAGGTGAGTGGAAAGCTATACCTATTGTCCAAGCATTTTTTTGCTGTTTGGCCTGAGAAATATCATGTGGCCTAAACCTAAGAAACTGACCAATTTAGGATGTACACAAAGCTATTATTTGATACTATTATGTTTAGCACAACTTTATGTCAACTCTTTTATGATTCATTTACATCTCTTCAGGCCCAGAACCATGAGGTGGCATGGGGTGGTAAATGCCACCCCAGGGCAACAGGATGCCAGCTTTTTGCCACCTCTGGTAATTTTTTTGTAATTTATTGTTGCCTTATTTTTGTGGATAAGAGAGATCTCCTGAAATTTTGGTTCAGCTCAACCTTGCTCTTAGCGACGTACTAGTAAGTTCAATCTTTTCTTGCACACACATTTTCAATTTGATTATGATAACATAAAGTGTGAAATAAGCTCTCAGATTTTGTATCACGTGATTCCTCCAGTACAATTTTGCCACCCCTGAGACAGGCCTGGCCACGTTCTTGCATCTCTTCGCTTCCAAAACAGGATGAAGAAATGTACTTGACATGCGCAAATCATGCGCAGCGGCGTGCTATTATTGTTTACTGTTACTCTCTTTTATGATCCTGTATTTCTTAAAAATAAGATTGTACAGCGCGGAGTACAGTACTTCCCAAGATTTTCCTCGATTGGTTAATGCGAAGGAGCATAAAGTCTGCATCTTTGAGGGTACACGTGCTTTTATACTGTTAGGTTTCGTTTGTGTTGGATGAGGAGAACGCATTGATTTGCAATGCATTTGGTATTACCGGTGTTGTACCTGCATTGACACTGCAAATAGTACTTGTAACCAGCTAACCGCGAATGCTCATTTGTTTGCTCTTTTTGGCGTCTCTGTCGCCCATGCTTGCATGATCAAGGAATTTCCTATTCACTATGATGCTTGTGGAGCCTATGGAATCATTCACCCATTTCATTTCATTTTCATTTCTTAAATATTTATATATGGTGGCCCCTCAGATCTAATGCCTGTTTGACAGGGTAACCCGTTACACATCGCATAATTTGCCGGTTTGAGACCTACCCTTCTCATCTCAAAGTGCCCGTGGCACGCCCCTTCACATGGATTAAACAATAGCATTGCAAACCAAGGTGACCTCCCTCCCATCATTAAATCAAGCAAATAAGTCCTACATATATTTTGGAATTTTTTTATAAAGAAGAGTATGCTTTACAATCTCCAAAGTACTCTACAGGCTTCTAAAAGTACAGGCAAATCGATATTGACTAAACTCTTTCTCATTTAGCGTTAGTCTCCGATGGAATACTCTAAAGAATGAAGTAAATATAGCTGGTACCTTGACAAAATTCAAAAAAGGACCGCACAATGGAATGGCAAAGGATACCATTGCTTAACTTGTAAATAAATCATCATTTGTATTATGGCCTTTTTTTACATTTTTACAAAATTTTTAATAGCAGGATTTAATTAGTTTTTAGAAATGGTCTTTTATCAACAGCTTTAAATAATGTTAAATAATAAGCTCGAGAGCAACAGCGTGCAAAGTGTGAGCGCTTGGGGACTTACAGCAGCGACCAAGATTCATTTGCAAAATTTCATCCGCCGAGATAAGGCTTAGAAAACTGTTATGGACTTTTGAGTTTTCATCTTTGCAAAGTTCGGAAAAGTCACGGTTCCCTGGTTGCGAAAAGGATGAAGACTTTACTTGTTTGTGCTATTTTTTGTGGAAAGCTTAGAAATATTGTAAAAAGAATTCAGTTTGAGGAGAATGTTCAGCCAACACGACATTCAATTGAGGAAGACTTGGTCGTGTTTCCTACTTAGCGTGGAGGAATTTTGGTTAAGTGTGTGATTAAGCGTGCAGAGCTGTGGTTCTTAGCCTGGGATCGATCGAGCCCCAGGGGGCTCGGTGAGTCAGTTTCAGGGATTCGGTGGTTTGATTTACCCTACTCATATGATTCGTGACGTCACGCTCTGTTTGGCCCTTGATCTGACAAAAGATCAATGTTATATAAATATGTTTTACATTTGAAAAAGAATTGTAATTTATTTACTAACAAGCTCCAAAGTATGTATGGAACTTTTAGGGCTCAGTACCTCCATCAAGGTTAAGAACCACCGAGGTAGAGTATACTTAGTCTCCTAAAAAATGCAGTGTTGTTTTGCTTCTACAAAGTGAGAAATCCTCAGCTGAAAGAGTTAGCACCCGAAGAATCTTTGGTCCTTTTCAGGACTATGCATCTTGGTTTCACTGAGCGTGTTGTTGCCAGTAGGAGGCAAGGGACTACAGCACCTCCTTTGGGGTAAAACGTCGAGTTTGTCACTAGCTGGCATGTGTACATATATATTTGCAGCGAACATTTCCAGAAAATGTAGCACCCGGTCTGGGGAACTTATTCTTCTTTCAGGGAAATCATGGTGATCCCTTGTCAATGATAACAGGTAGTTTCAGAAGTCCGTATTTATTCGTGTTCAGGATTTTTGCCTGACTTGCGTTGTGGTTATTGCTAATGCGAGGGAGATTTTGTGTCCAGCGTGCAATAGTAATGGGATATTATCGGCATTGATACACCTTAAATGTACAAAGTGATTTAAGGTGGCATCAATGCATGCTTTTGCTCTGCAATATAAATCAGGCCAGCACATGTTTCAGCTGTTGTTGCTATAGCCTCGTCTTGGAGAAACTTCATCGTTGATGAAATCTCAATGTTGAAATCTCGCAGATTGATTTTACACGGTATTGTGATGTTTGGTTAGAGTGTGAGTAGTATGACTCAAAGAAACTCCACGTTCTGATGTTCACAAATACGTGCAAAACAATATATAATACGAACTCCTGCTTTTCGCTTGAGTGCATGCCATATTGAAAATGGATATGATTAACTACAGAATCTAGGACCAAGCCTAGAGCCTAGACCCTTGATATTTCCCAACACTTGGTATTGCCAATGTAGCACTGTGGGCACACCTGCGTCAGTGTAAGCAAGTATAAGTTCTTCAGCTTCATCATAATTTGCGGTCATATTCTGCATGTGTTCTTGTACTGGATTTTCGCGCCATAAATCAGTAGTCACCGTTGCCTTGGATGGTCGTAACTCAAAATAGATGACTACTGAGCCACTCCGTGGCCGCCTTAGCGCTTAGGCCTCAACGTAGCCGTAGTTGCTTGTGTAGTGAAATCGTAAGCTCTCTAATGAGAAGCACCGTATCCCCAGATTTGGGTCAAGCTCGTTATGTCCTCCGACATCCATTGTTATGTCAATCATTAAATTTAAACATATTGCAAAAAATTGAAGCCATAATTATTTTATGGTTATTTGGAACAATACCTTGCGTAAAAATTGAGTGTCAATCACAAACATACGTAATGCTCACTACCGGATAAAAATTAACATCTGTCACGATAGTCAAAGTATTAAACAAGATCAACTTCTTCTTCAATGCTCTTCCATTGATTCATCTACTGTCCTTTGTAATTTCACCCTTTATACTTGCACACTAACTGCGCTCCTTATTATCCACATGTCGCATGTCGTTGCTACGAGCAGCTAATTCACTTTGAGCGCTTTGCTCAGTCGTATTGGAGTCACACTCATCTCACGACGAATAACTGAAAGAGAGTTTGTTGTCTTAGTGCAGCAAGGTTGATTCCACGTCATTCTCTTGAGCCATCTATTGGATGGACTAGCTCAAATCTCATTTCCGTGTTAAGTTGCACGTGGTCCGTGACTCGTACCCATGCCATTTTGTTATACACAGGTGCATTTTATATCGTCAGAAAAGAGAGTTGCCAACGATCGTACATTTTAGGTAAAGTACAGTTAGGGCTGTGTAGTGTTGTAACAACCATTCACAGTTCAGGTATTCGTACTATTCGCACGTGATCTTACATTAGTGCCCAGGGTGTTATAGTATGGTTGGATCATGTATCGTCAGTTTGAACGATGTGGTATTGTGCTACCCTTTAAGTACACAGTTATAATACTCGTATTTGACTATATTCTTTTGGTTTTCAGGCGAAGTTCCCCAAAAACCTGTAGGTATCCGTTTAGTAGAGGAAAATCCCGCATATATGAAGCAAAAATGTTTAATTGAGCCTGTTCATGTTCTTATGCAATGAGGTACTCCCAATGATAGTTGACAATTCAGCATTGAAAGATTGGCAATATAGTTAGCCACCCAAAGCTTTGTAATTGAGAACATAGGTTTGAGCCTGCCTATCACAAAATGTATGTACTATTTTTGGAGCATCCGTGAAAAGGGTTGATTGACAAACCGGCTTAGTCTAGTTTATCATCCTCATCATCTTGTATCCTGTCTGATCCAGACATTGATTGCCTCATGAGTAACCTTTTCCCATGCTTTTCAATCATATGCGTCATGGATAAGAGTGATTGGGCTTTTACTGAACTGTTGTAGGTATGTTTGTCGTTGTCTCCCTCGTGCTCTTTTTCCAGGTATCAATCCAGTTAGAGATAGATTCTCCAATTTCGCTTTTCTGATTATATAAGCCAAGAATTTCATTTTCCTCATTTTGATCGATTTCAACTTAGTCTATTTGCCAGTAGAAAAAATGAATCATTTATAAGAACCTAGCTAGAATATCATAAAAGGAAAAGGTTATAATTATTTGAAATAAAGGTATAAAATTTCTGGCAGTAGGGTTTTATTTTATGAAGGTCAAGATCTTAGAATAAATTGTATTTGTTTTTATCGATATCTTCGCGTAGTAAGGTTCCATTCCCATCTGCTAGAATGAGCTTCTAAAATATTGATGAGAGTGAAGAGAATCCGAGAAGACTTGCAGACCTTTGGGTCTCACATTCTTGCTGTGAGACGCAGTGTCGATGGCCATTTTCTCACTTTTTTCCTTCCACTCCCACAGATTCAAGACTTTCACTTACAATAGAAAAGTGTTGTTGAATATCATGGGACTTTGTTAGATACTTTTTATCTCGAAGAACATACGTAAGCAAATTGTTTTCGATTAGAGCTTTCCAATGGTCTTCTTAAAGAACTGTAAGTTTGTACAACACTATCGCACAGAACTGCTTTTGTAGGCTTTCTTTATAGTACTATTAAAACAGCTGATCCTTCTCCAATGAACAGGAGCTCCAAGTTTTGTTTCTTTGTTTCATTGTTTTGATGTCAACATTTAGAAAACAGCTAGTAATGTATTTCCATCAGGCATAGAAGTCACGAAACAGCCCTTTTTGAGGGGTGGAGAATGAAGATTGGAGGTGTGGCACCTGGTCCTTTTGGCTACACCACAAAGACACAAGTGCATTTTTGATATTGTCCCAATAATCTTGTAGAGCATGTCAAAATTCCCAGGTTTTTTACATTAGCAAAAGCAGAAGTGCTGTTACCTAGGTTCTGACTTCTTGTTTAAGCTAAAAGATGCATTAGAGTATTCAGACGGAATCGCTAGCTGGGAAGTATAAGATTTGTGGGGTTTATTTTCTTTGAATAATGTCTGCAGATGCTTTTGAAAATATTGAGCCTAGTGGGCGGTGGGGAAGGATGAAGCAAGAGTTTGTCGTTGCCTTTATTGTGCAAGAAAAAATCTTCCATAGGATCTATTGGCTTAATGTTTATACACAGACAAATCTTTTTAGCCCCATTCGTGGTTGTCTTTTAGCAATTCCTTAATCGTAAGTAGCGCAAAGCGTTTGTATACGCAAGGTAAAATGTAGTCTCCGATCTAATTCTAGCGTGCGCTCAGCTTCTTAGGAAACCAGACTACTCATAACATGGATCTTAACAGAGAGGGCTTTCACTCTAGAAACGGATCATCTTCCTAGCAGATTACAGGTATTGTTATATAGATGATAAACACTGCACGTAACTCAGACAATATAGCGTGCAAGTCATGTTTTGCTTATTCATGTTACCATTTTCTAGTACTAAAAGTTCCTTAATAGTTCCTTAATCTTCACTGCACATATATTGCCTTACTAGTATTACGGACACAAGGAAACATCAAATTTCGTAATTTTTCCTTTAATTCATGTGAAAAAGTGCTTGGACAAAAGGGTATAGGTTTCACTCACCTGCAACGCTCACTAGTTTTTATACGCCGCACGGACACTTATTGGCAAATTTCCTCTCATTTGCGATCCGTGAGGATATATTTGACCAAAAGTGCAAAAAGTACACATGGCTATCGCCAAATAAACTCTTTGCAATATTATTGCATGACTTATCTTACGTTTTCTTCAAGTTTCGAACCAGTAATTTCGACTTTAAGACAATGACTGTTGAGAAATATCCTATGCTTCAGTATGACGTTCATTGGGTCGTGCAAGGGTATGCGGTAGTATCTACAATATTTTATTCGTCTCGTATGTGATGTGAAAAAAGTACACATCGAGGTTGAAAGAACAGTTTCGCGCGACTTTTTGATACGAAAACTCTCATCTTTGCGCTAGAAAAGGAACCAGTATTTTCAATTTGAAGTTTCAACAAATTTTTTCGTCCCGCATCAGATTGGAAAATAAACGTCCCTTGCAGAGGCACAATTAGTTAATAGCTCGTTAGTTTTTAGCAACATTTCTTTCTGTTTTTCTGGATTAAAAAGTGTCCAGGCTGTTCAGCCTAGACAATTTTGTACATGACATGAACGATGCATTTTTATATCGTATTAACTCTCAGCGACTCCGAGCCTTGATATTTTTATATGCTTTATTCTTATAGAAAAAGAGTATTCTCCATCTTTAGCTATAGATATTGTCACAGGGATGCCGCAAATATGAGGCAGATTTTTTTATGGTGTCTGTGTGGGTGCAGTGTCTGTGTGGGTGCAGTGTCTGTGTGGGTGCAGTGTCTGTGTGCATGTCCATGTTTGTGTGGGTGTGTGTATTCCTATGTGCGTTGTGTCTGTTTGCGACTGTATGTACCTGTATATTTCATTTGAGCGTCTTTGTGTATATATGTATATGGGCGCAGGGGCGTCGAAGTGACTTTTAAAGTGGAGAGGCCTGGTCATTAATGTCGGAGATAAGCTCAGGTAAAAATAGTGCTAGGGGGCGTGAGAAGTACATTTATGGTTCAAAAATCCATGCCTGCGTTATACTTTTGTCATCAAAGGATGGAAAACTACAAATTTTTTACAAGAAAACTACGTTTTTGCCTGAGCCTCAATTTTCTTAAATTTTCCTGAAAGTATGCCAGAGATTTTCGTAACTTCTGCTGAAAAAACTGGCTACTGCGGGTTACCCTTTCTTTGTTAGCCTTGTATACTTGAAATTGATTCCCATCTTCAAAATTTTGGCATGTAGTAATGACGTAACATCGACTTTTGGTAAACAAAAATAGTAAACTTTGGAAATTAGGCCTTGTGATTTTCTAGAGATTGTCTTAAGATTTTGACCACTTGAACCTCCTTTTCTTATAAACTTTATTCTTATAAGTTACGTTTACATATTTGCAGAGTTACGATTTGATTAACGATGGGTATAAACGCTAACGGTAGGGACGTGCCCTTCGAAACTTGGCTGCTCACATGATTCTATAGGTCTTGATACCATTGAGATACCAGGAAAATGGACGATAACGCAATGTAGCTAACGTTAACGTTAGCGTATGTGTTGCTTAAACTCCCTATTGTAACATTGCTGCAACTGTGACCACAATACAAGATAAAACAACACTGATTTTCGCTTGTTGTTGCTTATTACGACACATGATACTGCAATCCTTTGCTTAATTACGCGTTTTATACCCACGTTTTTCACATTCAGACAGAAATTTGTAAGGATATAGATCCAATCAAGGATCTACTGACTGCCAATCCATAAGCTACCATATTTTCAGTAAATCTTATTTAGGGCTATCGCCTTGAGCAGAATAATTGAAACGACAGAGCTTTCCTGTAAATGCGAAAGGAGATCTTGGAGATGGAAGCCTTCTTGATAAGCCAATTAGTCAGAAAACCGACTGTAATAACTCCTGTTCTCTAACCTTCGTTCGCAAGCATAACATCTGAAGCTTGTGGAGCCTTGGCTCATCGAATTTTCCAGCATCAATCAGGTAGCATTATCCTGCAAATGCTTTCTGGGTACATTCAAAGCTGCAATTATATAGCAGTGACTGCAATATTAAGTTTATCTAATTGAACGATTTTATTGGATCTATAGTAGATCAGCAATGTTGGTCGTGAAATAAGTATAATTTGGTGCAAGCCGTTCCAGATTTGGTTTAAAAATTCATGAGAAGGCGACGCCTTCTTTCAGATATTGTTGTCTTGCTTTGTCATGCTATTCTATTCTATACCTTAATTCATTATTTAGCTGTCACCTATAGTTTAACCCTCTTATACCCAAACAATGCTTATCTGAAGCAGTACTAATCGCTGAAATCCGTGTTATTCTGCAAGAGGCCTATAAGATTTATGCAAATAAGTTGGCCTTTGTTCTAAACCTTTATTGATTTCATCAACATTTGTATTTTCAGTTTATAGTGCACGACAGAATCTTAGCAAGTGCAGTCCTATCCCTGTGCCACGGTCAATGCACTAACTTCACTGTCAAGGAGGAACTTGTTGCGCAGCACTGGTATGTTAATTTAAGATTTCTGTTCTAATTTCAGTGTGAAGTAATTAGTTTTCGAGAATCTTCAAGATTTCCAAACCTAGCATTACCAAACTTGATTCCTAAATTTTCTCATTGCAGAGGTATAGTCTTAATCTCCTTTTTTAGACTTCTGAGCTGCTTACTTCATTTTGATTATTTTCTTCGAGTCCTGTGAAGTACGCGTTTTATGTTCAAAACACAACTTTCTGCTTTAAGCCAGGATATTTCGTAATATTTTGTCAAATGCAGTCTCAGATGTTCCTTAAATCTTTGTTAAAGTTATTGCAATCTCAAATAACATCAACGCAGATTAGACCATAGAATGTTTTGGCTCCTTGCAAACCCAAGTTGCGCATGTATGGAACTACTAAAAAAGATGCTTTAAAAGATAGATTTATTTCTATCTTGTTTCTAGCTAATTCAATATTTTTCCTGTAAAGTCTGTGTTGTCAAGTTTACTTTTGAATCAATTTTGTTAAAGTTTATTTTTGAGGCTCAGCCTGCCTGTTTTTCTTAAATATTTCCAACTGTTCTCCTTATTTCCAGATCGTTTTTCT
>OLMO02000231.1:18029673-18044676 GCA_900291935.2 Cassiopea xamachana
TTGTTATATTCTTCTGGTTTTTAGCTTAAGATTGTTCTTAAGTTATTTTTAAATGTCAAAGTTGAACTTCGTCTGAAATCAAAGGAATATATTCAAATTTTTGTTGATGTCTTGCTTCATCATAAAACAAAATAAAAGTAGAACAGAATAATAAATATTGTATCGATGGTGCAAAAGTTAATCTAAAAGCAGTACTGTATCTCAAATACACAAAAATTCAAAGTCATGATGAAACTTGAGCCTTGCATTATTCTTAAATTATTCATAAATTATTCTTTTAGCAACTGTGAGCCTGAATGTTTTTATATTATAAATGTTATTCTCATTAAAAAATGTGTATGGTTCTATATGGAATATAGTATCTGCTTTTGAAACGAACCAAAAGTTCTAACTAGGACATTTGTCCCTCTTCTGTCAGTATTATTAGACCTTTTAATTATCAATTTTTATGATTAATTGTTTCATCGTTTGTTTCATTGTTTTGCTGATTCAATGATTGTCTTTTGGTTAGAATCAAGTTAAAGAGTTCGCAATAGAAGATTTATAGGTATAGTTAGGTTTGCCCGGCTAATTGAAAGGACCGATTTTTAGTGTAAAGAGTTTGTCTTCGGAATGTTTGATATTGAGCTTACCAATTATTTCTCTTTGCATTATTTACGTAGTTGCCTCAGCTTTTCATGTGGTATTGTGCATTCACTGTCAGGTAGTAGGTCAAGACAGTCTTTATTTTGATACGAAAGTCTTGATTAAGCCGAGGCTTGCACTGTTTTAAAACTATTCTGAATATTATTGTAAGCTTTATTCTTAATGAAAGTGTGTACAGATATTTGTTAATGTGCTACTTCATGAGAACACAAAACAATGAGAGAGCAGAACAATAAATGTGGTATCTACATTATGGGACTGTATCTGATAAGAGCCCAAAGATACAGAAAATCTATATGTTGAGAAAACTTGAGCTTCTTCTGCAGTCGGTCGTATCGACAATGACTATTTGCAGTAGTATTTATGACGGTTTAATCAAATCTTCCCACGACCTTCTATCGGTTGCCGCTAGCTGCCAAGTGTTGCTGTTGATATTTCCATGCTTTATTTTTCTCTTCCATGCTTTATTTTTCTCTTCACGATATCTTTGAATTTCAATTTCGTTCGACCCCTTCTTCTGGTGCCGTTTTGGTATTGAGAATACAGTAGCTGTCTCTGAAGTCTACCTGGTTCCATTCTGTGAACATGTCCTAGCTATCTAACTCATTTTTCTATGATAGTTGTGATCTTGTTCCGCTATGTGATGACCATGATTTGTTTGAAATGAGGCATCATATAGACATGTAGTCAAACAACTTTCAGCCTTACACCATATTAAATTCTTCCATCTACACCTGATAGCTACGCTGAAAGAAATGAAAAACGATATTACCAATGATATTGAGGCACAGTCCAGATTTATAGTCTGCTCGATGAGGAATCTCCGTTAATGTAATTTTGCATTGGGTTATTCTACAGTACCCTCAAGTGCCCAATAAACGTCCCTCCCCGCTTATTAATTTTTCAATTTTTTTCCGACCCCCTAGACCTCATTAGGACCCCACGTTTATTAATTTAAAAGAGAATGACGGTTTTTACGAACTCCTCATTTTATTTCCTTTCCTTGTTAGTTCTATGTACGCCCAATTTTCAAGACAAAATAGCGTGCTTCTGTATATATTTTAGCTTTCTGCTTGCTGACAACCTATTTTTGTTCTTTCCTTTGCTTTATGCTCACTTTAAGCCGTTTCTCAACTTCCGACCCTCGTTTATTTCATCGCCCCCATTTATTGAAATTCGGAGTGTTTTTCGACCCCCTGTTTGTTAGGACCCCCAACTTATTAGGAACTTGAGAGTACTATAGGTCCTAATTGGCCATTCTTGGGTCAATTAGACGCATCCTATCACATTTAACCTCATCTGGATATGTATTTCGGTTAACCTTTAGGTCACTATCCGACGTGTTCATACTCTAATGAATGTCGGACGAAGAAAGCTTTCAGTATGTGAAAAGAATGTTGCCGCTTTTTCGTGCTGTGGTAAAGTTCTGTAGTACCAACAGACTATTTGTATATTTTTTGCCGACGAGGACAAGGTTGGACTTATTCAGAGTTACTAGCAATCTAGTTTTTTGTTATAATTATTTTTTCTGCTTTGTAAACCACAAGTAGCAATTTGTAAGCTACTTCAACATAGCGAGGTTTATATTTGTATGTAGAATTGAGAATATTACACGAAGTTTCAGAAAAAAGTGTGCACCATATATGTTATCAAGCCCCAGTGTTTAGTCATGCGTGATTAAAAATTGATTGTCAAAATGATTCAACATCCTCTTCCCCAAAGGCACCACCAACTCTACGAGATTGTATGATGCATTTATTATCAGTAGGTTAGTCAACACCATAATATGCTTTTAGTTTTATCATTTTTAAACAAGATTAGAAAGTCTCCTTTGTCATAAAACATTTTAATAGAAAATATATTATTTGTGCGATATAATTGATGACTTTTGGAACAAGTTATGACCGATAACAATATTTTCATTAATATTTTAGCAACTCTGGCGTTGCTGGACACAACATTTTCATTTGATATCTTATACTATATTTGTTGCTTGTGGAGTCAGACAGTGGTGGCAATGTGCTGCTATTGAACTGTCTAGTATCACTTTTCATTATTAAATAGTCGTAATTGGCCCTTCATTATAGAAATTGAAGCTTGTATTATCCATCCAAATTGCATTATTTAATAGAACTCTCCTGAAGAATATTTGGTAATCAGTATCAATTGTGTCGGGTTAACCTTGAATTGTCTAGCCTTAACTTTTCTATTAATTGCAGTGTGATTTAATCTCAGGCAGATGTAGACTGTCGTTATGCACCACCCTTCCAATTCCTATATCTTATTCTCTTTCATGTCATTCCTCGTAATTATCTTTTGAAACACAAGACCCATTTTCTTTGTGTTACTGATGTGCTTTTTCTTTCCTCCTTATAAATATAATATTGACTTTCATAGTTTACTGGCTTCAAGTAGTTTGATCAAATGTTGTTCAGAAGCATTGATATTACTAGATCAATCAGCAAGATCTTTAAGCAAGCCCATGGAGCTAGATTTCAGTTGGAGCCTTTCCATCTCAGTGCAATAATTTTTTCATATTGACGTATAGCCTTTATAGCAATAGTTCTTAACCTTTTGGAGGTACTGAGCCCCACAAGTTCCATACATGCATTCATCGAGCCCTTGGTAGTTGGAAAAATAAATTGTACTTTTTTCTTCAGTTTCAAAGCATATGTATACTGACTGAATTAGTGCACGAACTGGCCCAGCAGAGCGTGACGTCACAAATCATACAAATGGGGTGAACGAAACTGCCGGATCCCCGAATCTAACGCACCGAACCCCTGGGATTCGATCGAATCCAGGTTCAGAGTTCGTACTGCTCCATGAAATCCTTAAAAAACTCCTTAAATTTAAGTTGCGTTTGCAAGGGTGCTTAAAAAAACGCCGTAAATTCGTGCTTAATGAGGTGCATTTCATCAAGGGAACACACAAAATACTCCATAAACGTTGTTGTTTGGTTCTTAAAAGCTCCTCAGATTTTATCCACTCTCCACAGCACGAACCCTGCTAGTTAAGAACCACTGATTTAGAGGTGTCGTTTTTCTTAAATATATTTCATGATATTTTCTTTTGATACCAAACTGCTTGACTGGAAATTGCTGCTGTGGTAGTAAGTTGCCTTAAAAGAATTAGATTTGTTTGAGATTTTGCTTCTTGTATGAAGCTTTAATTGTATCAACTATCATATAAATCAGAATCAAGATATCAACAATCAGATTTCAACAAATCAGAATGAAGCTACTTTATTTCCTTAGCATTCTCCTGGCTCTCATAATACACTCTATTTTTGTAAAAATAAAGTTTATAAGAATATTGAGCTTTAATTTAAGAGTAATTTAAGAATAATGCGAGCTTCAAGCTTCATCAAGACATAAAGTGTTTATTTCCTAGCTATAATACTGCTTTCAGGTGTACTTTTGCATTACCGATGTAAAATATAAACTCTTGCTTAGCGTTACGATGTAGTAAAACACCAAAAAAGATCGGAATATATTCCTTAACGTTTTAAGCGAAGTTACACCTTTGGTAATTAAGAATACTCTAAGAATAATTCTAGGCTCAAAATCTGAAAAATTGAAGAGTACACTTTTTTTTATGAGAAAAAAGTTTTTAAGAAATTGAGGCTCAAATCGTCAAAATATTAAGAAAATTGTAAGAACATCGTGAGGCTCAATTTCCAAAATTAAGTGTTTTTATAGGCCAAAAGTCGGTATTTCGTCGCTATTGCATTCAAAATGTTAAAGATGGAATTCAAATTCAAGTATACAATATTATTAACGAAAGTGTAGACCATTCTAGCCAGTTTATTTCAATAAAAGTTAAGAAAAATTTAAGAAAATCTCAGGCTAAATTTCGGGAAAAGTTAAGAAAACTGAGGCTCAAGCAAGATAATGGTTTTCTTATAAAAACACGTGTATTCTTCAATTTCAAGAAGAAACTAAAAGACTTCGAAGGTTTCAAATTTTTGTTAGTCTTTTTCCTGATGTTGTCTAAGTGCCTTAAAATATTAATGGCTTTTTGGAGCTAGGTTTCATATAAATTGGTTTGTTATAAGTTGGCTTTTAGTTTCATGATATCACATGGCACTTGACTTTTGGTACAAATTTAAATACTTCTTCATTTATGGTATAAAAGTTCCGTAATTTTGCTTAGGGTTCTCCTTCTTGATGACTTTTGACCCGACCCGCCTCTCTCCTCATTGAAATACAATGCCACCATAGGTGATTATCCATTATTCATGGCCAGCCCCACCTCCAATTGAATCCAAATAAAATGCCACAGTAGGTGGGTAAACATTATTGGCAACCATTTACTGGCTACTGAATACCCTGTTTACATATGTTTGCCGGTCAGATTCTTTCATATGGCAGGGACGTTAGAGCAGAGGCTTGACCGATTGTTGGGTGCGGGCCTTGGCGATCCCATGATGCACTAGAAGCCCGTATATAAGAACCTATACACTTTTTTTAATAAGAAACCATTTAATAAGCAACCTAGTACTAGACAGCCTAAATTTTAAGAGGATTTTGAGACTAAAAGGAAAGAGCTAAGAAACTTTAGACAAATGGCATATTGAAATCGTTACCTGGTTCAACGTAAACCTGTACCAAAACAATTTGAATATAATAAAGCTTTAGAATTTTACTCGTGCTGAGGCATTTTGTTTGTGATAGGAAAAATAGTTTGCTATATTCACCTTCAGCGTACGCTTTCACAGCAGTTAGTTCGCTAAATTAAGAAACTTTTAGGACTAAAATGTGGCCAAAAATTAAGAAACATTTAGTACTAGACCTTCAGTTAGGTTTCTTATCAAAAAAGAACGTGTAATTTTGAAATGAGCCTGCTCGTGCTCTTTTGTCATGAGCTAGTTCCAGTTATCAGGGTTCTGATTCTTAACGCAGATTCCAATAAAAATGCTATAGAAAAGGATTGACTGCAAAGCATCATTCTTAACCACTCAAAGCGTTGTGGATCAAAACACATGTATGAACCTGCCTACCTCAGTTATGAATGCACTTTATTGGGGAATCCATGAAAGTTGTTGATTGTCAAAAAACTAAGTTTAATTTCCAGTGGAGAAGAAATGAGCCATCTATAAGATCCTAGTTGGAATTTCAGTTTGAGAAGGTTCTATGTTATTATTTGAAGTCAGAATATATTATTTCAGGCTGTAGGTTCTTAGTAGATGATGATGATACTGAAGGTTCTTAGTAGATGAAATAGATTTCATTTCATTTCTAATATTGTAGAAGGGTGGCTCTTCAGCAGTGCTGGTTTTCAAGGGGCCCTCCATAACATACATTACATATAAACATACAATATCCAAAATCAAATAAAGTGAACCTAGGACGGTCCTAAAAATATTAACTAAAATGGATATTACCTATAAATGGAAAAAATACTGCATCAGAAAAGAAGAATCAATATTTAAAATGACTATATGCTATATACATTTTTTGAAGATAGTCAGGGATGTTGCCAGCTTTCCCTCAACAGAGAGGCCATTCCAAGTCTTAGTACCTCTGAAAGAGAAACATTTTTGGCCAGTTTTCGAGCTTCTCTTAGATAGTCTCAAATCAGTTAGTGTGTTTTTTTAAGCACCTAAGATGAAGTTCTTATGTGCGGATTTTTACTGTATATCTTTTGGAGAGTTTCTGGCTTGCGACTAGCTGCGAAGTTTCCATTTGTAGTAACTATACAGTCGCCATTTATACATTCGATTTCATTTCAGTCGATCCTGAAAGCATTGGTGTAGAAGTGGGGGGGGACAGGGGGCGGGGACTTAGCTCTCAAGTGACGGGGACGCAGCATCACCACCATTCGTAGTTAACTTGGAAATAAAAGACATAAATATCACTTGAAAATACCAAGAAAACAGTGGTGGCGCCAGGGGAGGGTAGGGTACTATAGCCCCCGTCAGAACATGCTAGCACCCCTTCGGAAGGTGAAAAACTATTTATTCGGAGATTTTTAGCATTTATGGTACCCTGAAAGCCGTGTTTTACCCCCTCGTCGGAAGAGTCGGCCCCCCTTCGGAAAATCCTGGCACCAGCCCTGCAAGAAAACGTTTCGCATAGATTTGTTCTAATCGAAATTTTAGATTTATCGTATTTCTGGATCATATATTTTCAGTTTCTTATATGAGCATGCGCACCAAGTTCTTGGTTTCTTATAAACTACTTATTCGAAGGGAGCTCCCTAGCTATCAATTTACTTCCACACCATAGCCTGACAGGTCTGCCCTAGTTGCACTGGTCAAACCTCCGAGCAACCGTGGCCTAGCAGTAATGCTCTCAACTCAGACCAACGCGGTCCTGGGTTCGAGGCCACCGCAGACCATTGGTGACGTCAGGAAGGGCATCCGGTCCTAAATCTTCGTGCCAGAACTAGAGTCCTCCGAGAGGCACCCTCCAAACGCCAAGGAATTGGGGAAAACGGAGGTATAATTGAGTAAAAAAAGCACTTGTCAAACCTACACCCTGACTGCAGTGGCCACTTGCTCTCTGAAGCAAATTACGATGCAGCAGGTCTGTAAACTCAACATCAGTAGCGCATGATGCTGGTTAGTGTTGGCAGATCGATTTGCTTATAAATATGTGCTGGGGAAATATTTTGTCATGTGCCACACATGAGCTTCATTGCAGCTAGTTTTGACCAAACCTTCTTGATGGCGTGTAATGGATGCTTGATAAATACTCGTTAATGTCCTAACTGGTTAGCAAATAGCTTTTCTTTGCGTGGTGAAATGGAAACGAAAAAGTTTACTCTTTCTTGTATTTTGAAGATAGGACTCAAAAAGAAACATTTTCTTTGCATACATTTATGAGCGGTATTTGATCAGACGTTCAGTTAGTGTCGCTTTTTAATTCAATACTCTTGCTCCTAGCGTATGTAAGCCGCAGTGTGTTTTTCTCTCTTACATTCTAATTGCCCTGAACATCTGCATTTATGTATATCTTCTGTATTTGTACTTCGATTTTCTTGACGTGAAGTGAAGAAAGCAGTTGAAGAAATACTATAGAGTTTTTGTTAGGCCCATTTTCGTTTAGGAAACGTTGTATTGCATGTTTTCCTTTATAGGAATATAGTATGTAAAAATACTGAGACTCCTACTCACTGAAAATTGAGAATTGTTTAAAAATAACAGGAGTTTCAATTTGCACCAAGTTATAGGTTTTTAGTTTACTTAAGTTTTATTTAGATACCACTTTTATTGTTCTTTATTATTTTTATTTTGCTTTCTTGTCGAACTAGCACGTTACGCATTTTTTAATTTAAGAAACTTAACCCAAGGCCTGGTACTAAGTTTCATAATTTTTGACCACATTTTAGTTCTAACAGCTTCTTATAAGTTTCTCAATTTAGCGAACTAAATTGCTGTGAAATCGTACGCAGAAGGTGAATGTAGCAAACAATTTGTCCGATAACAAACAAAATGCGTCAGTACGAGTTACATGCTAAAGCAATGTCATATTCACATTGTTTTGGTACAGCATTACGTTAACCAGGTAACGATTTCAATGTGCTATTTATCTAAAGTTTCTTAGCTTTTACCTTGCAATTCTAAAAGTTTCTTAACTTCTAGGCTGTCTAGTACTAGGTTGCTCATAAAGTGGTTTCTTATAAAAAAATTTGTAATGTGGAAGTTGACGTGAAAGTAGTAGCATACACAAAATTCTAAGCTTTACCGAGGCTTGAGCCTTGCATTTCTCTTAAATCATTCTTGACTAGCCTTAATATTCTTATAAATTTTATTTTTATAGACTTTTAACTATTTAATCTCCCTATTCCTTTTCGCTTACTTCTACTGTTTTTGTTTCATTTTATGTTATGCTCTCAAAATGCCAGCCAATTCTACACTGCCATGTACTTGAGAGGTGTATTATTGTATTTAGTTAATGATATATTCAAGTGAAAAGTTTAGAAAAAAGAAAGAAAAAAGTGTACATCCTTACACCACTGCAACACTGTCACTTTTCTAATTAGCTATCTTGCCAACTGTTACTTTGACAGTTATTTTGCATATTTCAATACTGCATGGGTAAGGGGTAGTTTTGAGCTTAGTAGTAGTCGATTTTTAGTAGACGAAAAAGGGTTGAGTTATAGACAGTTTGATAGAACCTCTCGTAGCCATTGGTTTACCATGATCATTGGCATCATCGGCAGGCACAGCACAGCTGCTGTACTGTCCTGACTGGTGCTCAGAAAGACTTGGTTCATTATCGGATTTTGGGGGGCGCCTGGAAATCCAAATACACATCCCGAATTGTTAAATCTACTGGTGGTGTATCAGAGTGGTTAAATCTCAACGCTACTAGTCTGTAAAGTCTAGAATTTCAGGAGTTTGAGTTGTCAGAACCTATAACCTTAGGCCAGCGGGAAGTCCAGATATCACTTCTATTAATGGTTGGTAGTAGAATATTTGGAATCTAGTTGGACTCATTTTAATGATATAGGTTGCAGGTACGTATTTTTTAATGATATACGTTGCAGGTACATATTTGCAGAGGGAGGGGTAAAAAAATTTCTAATGTTGCTTTAAGATATATAATGGTGGTCAGAAACATTTCCCTTGTCAGACTATTATTCTGGCTAGGTATGCTAAATTTTGACCCTTTATAAATGGTTTGTTATGGAACTTATAGAAACATAGATAGGGGAAATTTTGTAATCAAATCCCCCTTTCTTCATTGAAAAGTCGATAGAAAAGTCGAGCGAAAAATCGAGTCGTTTGGCCACACATACTCGACTACGCTCAACTACCGCTCAACATTGAGATCAAATGTTGAGGAAAAAGTCGAGTGAAAAATCTAGTCGTTTGGCCAGGGCCTAAAATTTAGTTTCAAACACTTATTATTGCATTTTCAAGTTGAAACCAAGAGACTTTGCAGTTTTGACAGTTTGCTTTGTCGAATTAGGTTTCTTATGAATTTCTATTAAAGTTATTTCTTTCACAAGAAATTTCGTGTAGCTTCTGGATATAGACTTCTTGTTCATGTAGAATGCGCTCGTATAAATGCTCCTAAACTCATGAAAGATCCTAACCCTGTAAGGTAAGAATCAAACAGTCAAGTGATGGGAGTAAACTGATCGAACAGCCACGTGATGGTTGACGATCAGAACATCGATTCCAGATTTCCTATTTTGAAGTTCAAATGTATATGTTTCATTAATTTCATATTCCGCTCCCTAAATCATTCGATCCCAAGCTTTTTTACTGAAGCACACCATAAATTTTTTCCTGGCCTTGCAGCGCCTACAATACAAACTTTTCTCAAGGTCACAAGAGAGTATTAAATAGATCATTAAAGTAGACACTTTAGCACCCCCAGAAATGATTTTCCCTCACACCTACTACAGAGTTCATACTGAACCTGGAAAACCTGGAAAACAAGCCATTTTTACGAAAAGTCGGGGAAAATCCGGAAAAGTCAAGGAATGTTCTGTAATTTTTACCCAACTCAGGGAAAAGTCAGGGAAAACAAATTCTTTAGTCAGCATGTAATTTTCATTAGCTATTGGCATGGCTATTTGCAAAGTCGTTGCTCTAATTCTTGTCAGTAGATGTGAACTTTATCATTTAGCATTGTGAAATAGCAACTATATGTCTATTATCTATTGATCAGACTCTATTTTCTTTACTTCTTTTTGTGAGTATTTGAAATGGGGGTTAAGGAAAAAGTGGATGTTTTTTACTACCATTCAGGGAAATTACAGGGAATTGTCAGGGAATTTTTATTGACTTATTGGGTATGAACCTTGTACGTTTTTTTTAATAAGAAAATGGTCTATTAGAGTGTAGTACTCAGCTGCCCAAAGTTTTTACGTATATAAAATTCGATGTATCTATGTACAACATACCATGCATGTGACATGCGTTACCCTCTTACAGCTTAACTTCTGTTATTTACTAAGATTGATCATCATTTCCAGTGTACATGGAGCTTTTTCACTTTTCGTTAATGGGCATGCGCAAAACATATGAACTGAAGAATGTTGATTAAGAAATTCTTAAGAAAATATTGATAGTACGGTAATCATTAATAGCTAAGAAAGTTTCTGGCGTATATTTGCTGGAAATTTTGACTCAGGTGGCCAAGCATATATTTTCCTCTTGTATACTTTATATGGCTGTATTTATTTGAGAGCAATTTCAAAAATTTAAGATTATATTTCTTTTCGATTTTGAACTTAATTGATAGTTGAAAGCATTTGAATATTGTTAGGGTATAGCTTAGTGGCAAATACTCAATTCTGTGTGCGTGGTAATGCAGACTCATTGGATATTTGTTAGCTTGAATTGTCTAGCCTGATCTCATGCTTCTTAAGGATATATGTGCAAGTATAATGGAACATTGAGAAGGATAAGCTTTGCCGCCCCAAGGGTTGCGTGGATCTGTTCAGACATCTACCGCCCTTTTCTTATTGATCTATTGGGAACGCGCCTTTGAGTGGTGGCCGCTTTTCTGCGTCAAAACAAGGCGCTTCATTCTATTCCCGATAGATAATGCTTTGAAGAAAACTTGCGACACGGCTACAATAGAATTTCACCGCTAAATGATAGGTTAACAAACAATAACATGTCTTGTTTTGGATTGAATGGACATTTCGCCGGTCGTAATTTGTTTACCATTCATCTCAATGAGCGGCATGTGCTTCTGATAAACCACCAGCCAGTTAGGACTAATCACGTCCTAATTGGATGGCGCTCAGTAAAAGCATATGAATTGCCTCGAAACAGATCTGATTAGATGGATTGGACAGTTTATAGAATAGCCTTTTTGCTGATTTATTGTTTTACCAAGAGCTGGTTGAATTTGCCTGCATCTTGATATCGATAGGTATTAATTGTACTACCGTGCAACCCGTTTAGTACAATCTCATCAAGTATTGTTATGATTTTTCAGCAAAAGCCGACGAAGATGTGCATCAACAGAATGGTAAATATTCATATTCCTTATCTACTCTTATTGTATAGACCAGTTGATTCCCTGCGTGATTTATGCATTGGAAATTACAGCCTAGATACCTCGGTTTTTCTTACCCATCAGCATCTCAACAGTTTAAACCAATATTTAGAATAGGGTTGTACAGAGGGGCGGAGCAGTGGCTAATCGTCTTTATTTTTGGAGATCTGTAGCAACAGATTCGACGTTCCAAGCTTTGTGTTGGGTAATTCACTTGGTCCTGATTGGTGAGAATTCTCAGACGATTTTATTTCATTCCCAATACACACTTCATTCCGTTTGTGCATCATGCATACGTCAGCAAAGCTCTGCATTTTTTGTTGTTCATATGTAAGCAACTTCGGACAACATTTCATCTTAAGAAGACATCATTTCAATTCAAGCTAAATATAAACTACAGAAGCTCGATACCTTGTGTCTCCATTCATTCAATTACTTGCAACTTTTCGCTTCTAGAATTCTACTCTAATCTCCTGAAATTACTGCCCTAGTTGAATCTGTTTATAAATCCATAACTGCCGTCTCTGGATACAGAACTCTTTACACTATACATTTACACTACACCTTATATAACGATCAAATATAATGCATTTAGCCTGAAGGCTTTAGTATGTTCTCATAAGAGCAATCAGCTTAGTTTATTGGTTTATAGCAGGTCCATGCTAAAGAGCACGGGGTTATCTAAATATTCTTGCACCTCAAAATGGAATTCTGGTTCCTCTTTTGATTTTGTGGAAGCTTCTTTTATCAAAGGAATTCTGGTTCCTCTTATCCTTCACATGCGGAGTTAATTTGCTTTCCATGCTCCCCATGCGGAGTTTGTAGGACCCCATGGTCATTTGTTTTGCTTTCGCTCACTCACCCTTGCTCTTATCTAGGGTTAATTTGTTTCTGTGGTCATGTGAAAACTACTTCTTATTGACATTCATTCACTCACACACAGACACACTCACTCACTCACTCACTCACTCACTCACTCACTCACTCACTCACTCACTCACTCACTCACCTAATCATTCATTCACCTAAGGACTTATTCACCTAATCACTCACTCACTCTCTCGCTCATTTACTTAGCTGCTCACTCACTCATTCACCCACTCACCTACTTACTCACCCACTTATTCACTCACTCACCCGCTCTCTGGAAAGTGCGATAGAGTAATTGCCATAATATTCTGAGTGAACCCTATTGTGACAAAAGAGGGTAATTTATACCGCTATGTAGTGTTTAGTAGATAATACCATATATCTTTAGCTATGGGTTTTGGCTACTGGCACTACGATCGAAGTTGATGGATATTGCTGGCGCATTGTCATGGCTTATCTGTTATCATGCAGAGTCAACTGTTTCGCCCATGAGCATTTACTTTCTGCACTACAAAGTCGTTCAATTTCAATTTATATTCAATTTCAGTTCAGTTTTATATGAGAGTGTATCCCTTCAGCAAACGCTGATTTACTTGGGCCCCTTCTCTTCTAACTTGAAATAAACGCTAAGTCACTCAGCTTGCTCAGTAAATGGTACTTCGTTGTCAAGTGAATTATCTATGGGAGCAGATCTCTGTTGTTGATAGCCAATGTGGCCTATTTTGATCATGTGTAATCACACCATTGAGGTGTCTGTTGTACAGATGGCGTCACATTTGTAACTGCTCAATTTTACCTCCTGGAACTTTGCTGTTGGTTAGAAATTACAGATGTTGATTAAATCCAATCCAAGTTATCTTGGTTAGCAAGATTACTCCTCCATTTTGCCGAAGAACATAGTCTAATTGGACGCTAGCAGGCAATTACGTGAGTGAATAGAAGCTGACATAGGCAGTTGTTTGTGTTTGGTAACTCGTTTATTGTTTTCAAGTGCAATAAAAAGCTTGTTGGTTTTGAAAGCCAAGAATTTCCATTTGCAGGTTCCAGAGCTTGCTATTGTTTGTATTTCTCCCTATTTCCCCCACCAATTCGCGAAATCGTAAGCTCTCGCTCGTATCATTGCTTAGGCCATACTTAATAACCTTCACATCCTTGAAGTTGCTAGGAGGAACGGTTCAATTACGTTACATCTGACTGTGACAGATTGTTTTATGTCGATGTAGCAAATGAGTCATAATAATTGAATTATATAGACGAATTTAGTGAGATATAATTTCATGTTCAGTGTGATCTACCACTATATGGCCTACGCAATTTTTTGTAAGAATAAAGTTTATAAGAGTATTCAGGCTCAGAATTCTTTAAATTTAAGAATAATGTAAAGCTCAAGTTTCATCAAGACTAGGAATTATTTTGTATTTGAGCTATAAAACTGCTTGTAGATTAACTTTTCACTATCGATACAGCATTAATTATTCTGCTCCAATTTGTTTTGTTTACTGATGGAATACAACATCAATAACGATTTGAATGTTATCCTTTGATCTTCAGACGTAGTTATATTTAAGAATAATGCAAGGCTCAAGCTTCATCAAGACTTTGAATTTTGTGTATTTGAGTTACAATACTGCTTGTAGATTAACTTCTTCACTATCGATACAACATATCCTATTCTGCTCCAATTGTATTTTGCTTTATGATGAAGTAAGACATCAAAAAAGATTTGAATATAATCCTTTGATTTTCACACACAGTTACACCTTCGATATTTAAGAATAATTTAGGAATAATGTAAGGCTCAAAACTGAAAAAATTTAAGGATATTGAGACTCAGCAGAGAATTTGGTATTCTTATAAAAAAAGTGTGTACATCAGGCTAGGTTGAAGTGGTCAATGCACTAAGTGAGTTTTCTACGATTACTTCCAATGTGGGTGAAAGAAAAACTGTCCTTTGACTATCTTTCTAGACAGCTTGCTTACAAGAAGCAAGAATAGTATTCTTATCAAAATGCATTGAATTAGTTTTTGGGCTTCTTTTGTCTATCGCTGATTAAAATGTTTTGAATATATTGACTTTTTGATGATTCATGGTTATTGGAAATCTTGTTAGTTTCACTTTTGGCGTGAGAATATGATTTGATATGACTATTTGTGGTTGCATACGCAATCGTTTCAATCTCATTTTGGTCCTTCAATGTTTTTTCATATTATCTTTGCATGCCAATAAAGCTGCATGCTTCCTTATGAGCGTTGTAAGGTCTAGTTTTATCTTATCTAAGAAACATGGAGACTCCCTACTCTTTGTAGAAAAGCATAGTGAAATCTTCACTGCTTAATGATATGGAAAATTATCAAGTATCGAATGATGCTGGAAGGGCTAGACTAAGAAATTAAAACACGAATGCCTGGAAGATCAGCGCTTGTTTATAGTAGGATCAAATTTTAATTTCCGAGGGGATATGTTAGTATATTTTAGTTAGCTGAAGGTGTGTATATATATATATATATATATATATAT
>OLMO02000231.1:18068227-18082352 GCA_900291935.2 Cassiopea xamachana
GAATTGTGAAGGGGTGCTAGAATTCTAGTTTACTATGTCTACTTAGCTATGGACGTTGTACCATTTAGTGGCCACCACAGATCAATGATTTGTATTTAGAGCACTATAATATGTTGTGAAAACTTCCTCGTTTTTCTCACACGTTAAGAGGTGCGATGCATCAAATAAATCACCAGTTCCGACTATAATTCTCTTGTTGGAAAGACGTAACAGTCCTGTTGATAATTTCTGGACGGTAACCCCGTCGGCATACATAGTGTATATGTATTTTCGGGTATTATTGCTTATTGGAACCCTGGAGAGATAATTTTATCAAAGGGTAGCGGCATGTTAACACGTATTTGACTGTATATCTCCATGGGCAAATGACGGATTACCTGCTTGCCGTCATTCCGATGTTGTTCTTCTTTATGCCGGACGGCTGGAAGTAAATCACGGTGATGCACTTATCTCAGAGATCTAAGCGATCCGATTGAATAGTATCGGGGCTTAGCGTCTATTGTATTTCTATTGGTGCTATTCAACTAGAGAAAATCCAAAACTATTCGATTTATTTCCGTTCTGCAGAATCTTTGTTTAATAGATTTTTTACTCAGCAAGTGAACAGATGATATACGAAATATAGCAGTGACAACTACATCTCAATCCCGGTTTGTTTGCATTGTGGGCCCACTTTGCATAATCGGATTTCTTATGGTATTCGCGTGCTTTTGCCAAGCGCTCTTGTACCCTGGGTTTTGAAACGTTTCGTGTTTTGTGAATGTGCTGTCTCACGTTCAGTGCGATTCTATTGCTCTTCTGTTTGCTGTTGGACTGAAGACTGGTAAGGCATTAGGGAGGAGAGGTGCCAGGGGAGGGCTTGCGAGGCTATAGTTCCCTCTTCGGAGCATGCTAGCACCTCATCAGAAGGTGAAGAACTCGAGTTTTTAGTAGATATAGTACTTTGCTAACCATTTTTGCTCTCTTGGCCCCACCCCTAAACTAATTGCCGTTGTGGTTGAAAAGGAAAGTGATGGTGTAGCTTGCATCGAATTTCGTGCCCAAACTTCTATAATTTATGGGAAGGTGCCCCTCTGAGGTTTTGAAGAGACAGGTTTTTTTTGAATTTTTGGAGGGACAGGTAATAGTGGCCCCTGGTGTCTATGTTGTGCTACAGGCTTGATGGCTTGATGTATGTGTAGAGCTTGCGTTTTAACAGGTGAATTGCTTAGATCGCCAGTAGGAGATAGAATTGGTACAATAACAGCAGCGACATATTCTGTACAGTGTTGGCTTGTGGTTTCGTTTCATTTAATTTACAATAAAACAGAAAGGTAGCCCTTCAGCCGTAGCTGCTTCTCAAGGAGCCCCTCACGTACAGATCTGATAGTATATACTAAGGCAATAAAAAGTTTGGAAGTCCTACCATGTGTTTAGTACGAAATGAAAGGGCTCGTGCTACTCCTTTAACTCCTTTAAATATCATTTGATTTATTTAACGTTTTTAAGGTTGCTTAAAACTCTTTTATTTCGCGAATTTTAGAAAAAAGTTCCTTGAAAAGTCCTTATTTCTGATCAATTCTTGGAGAAGACGATTTTCAGCAGAAGATTTATGTAGAAGTCATTTCGTTTCTGTCAAGGAAACATGCCAGAAATACTCCTTAAGGATTGTTTTTTGTTTCTTACAAGAACCATAAAAGCCCATAAATTTTATCTATTCACCAGAGCACGAACCCTTGATTACATAGAAGTATGCTTGGCTGCTTAAGGAACTAAGACGCCGTTTACACTACCGTCTTCGTACGANGTGAAGGGGTGCTAGAATTCTAGTTTACTATGTCTACTTAGCTATGGACGTTGTACCATTTAGTGGCCACCACAGATCAATAATTTGTATTTAGAGCACTATAATATGTTGTGAAAACTTCCTCGTTTTTCTCACACGTTAAGAGGTGCGATGCATCAAATAAATCACCAGTTCCGACTATAATTCTCTTATTGGAAAGACGCAACAGTCCTGTTGATAATTTCTGCACGGTAACCCCGTCGGCATACATAGTGTATATGTATTTTAGGGTATTATTGCTTATTGGAACCCTGGAGAGATAATTTTATCAAATGGTAGCGGCATGTTAACACGTATTTGACTGTATATCTCCATGGGCAAATGACGGATTACCTGCTTGCCGTCATTCCGATGTTGTTCTTCTTTATGCCGGACGGCTGGAAGTAAATCACGGTGATGCATTTATCTCAGAGATCTAAGCGATCCGATTGAATAGTATCGGGGCTTAGCGTCTATTGTATTTCTATTGGTGCTATTCAACTAGAAAAATCCAAAACTATTCGATTTATTTCCGTTCTGCAGAATCTTTGTTTAATAGATTTTTTACTCAGCAAGTGAACAGATGATATACGAAATATAGCAGTGACAACTACATCTCAACCCCGGTTTGTTTGCATTGTGGGCCCACTTTGCATAATCGGATTTCTTATGGTATTCGCGTGCTTTTGCCAAGCGCTCTTGTACCCTGGGTTTTGAAACGTTTCGTGTGTTGTGAATGTGCTGTCTCACGTTCAGTGCGATTCTATTGCTCTTCTGTTTGCTGTTGGACTGAGGACTGGTAAGGCATTAGGGAGGAGAGGTGCCAGGGGAGGGCTTGCGAGGCTATAGTCCCCTCTTCGGAGCATGCTAGCACCTCATCAGAAGGTGAAGAACTCGAGTTTTTAGTAGATATAGTACTTTGCTAACCATTTTTGCTCTCGTGGCCCCACCCCTAAACTTGATGTATGTGTAGAGCTTGCGTTTTAACAGGTGAATTGCTTAGATCGCCAGTAGGAGATAGAATTGGTACAATAACAGCAGCGACATATTCTGTACAGTGTTGGCTTGTGGTTTCGTTTCATTTAATTTACAATAAAACAGAAAGGTAGCCCTTCAGCCGTAGCTGCTTCTCAAGGAGCCCCTCACGTACAGATCTGATAGTATATACTAAGGCAATAAAAAGTTTGGAAGTTCTACCATGTGTTTAGTACGAAATGAAAGGGCTCGTGCTACTATTTTAACTCTTTCAAATATCATTTGATTTATTTAACGTTTTTAAGGTTGCTTAAAACTCTTTTATTGCGCGAATTTCAGAAAAAATTCCTTGAAAAGTCCTTATTTCTGATCAATTCTTGGAGAAGACGATTTTCAGCAGAAGATTTGTGTAGAAGTCATTTCGTTTCTGTCAAGGAAACATGCCAGAAATACTCCTTAAGAATTGTTTTTTGTTTCTTACAAGAACCATAAAAGCCCATAAATTTTATCTATTTACCAGAGCACGAACCCTTGATTACATAGAAGTATGCTTGGCTGCTTAAGGAACTAAGACGCCGTTTACACTACCGTCTTCGTACGAAAACGGCATTGAAATGTTCCGGTTTGGCCTACCGTCTACACTGAACCGTTTTCCTATCCGGCATAAAAATGAAAGCTATTGCATAGGAAAATACTATAGCGTTTACATTATGCCGTTTTCATACGAAAACATTTCCATACCGTTTTCGTATGATAACTGTATAGTGTAAACGGGGCCTAAGTCAGTTTTGATTTCTAGTTCAGTTCTGTTATGAAAGCGTTATTTAAGTGCCCCACATTTGCCTCGTCAGGCCGTTGAATTGATGTGTTTGGATCAGTTAGTATTCTTCTGCCAATATTTGCTCTCCAATTTTCTAATATTTGTACAATTTACACGTTTTACAGCTCTGCATATATCTAATGGAAAACGAATACAATGTTTCTCTGTCAATATGTATTTTAAGTCGAAGCAGTTTTATATGGATTTTGCTTCTGTTTATCGTGTGATGTATTTGTATTGAGGATTGGATTTCCATGTGTGGCCCATTCCAGCACATACCATCAAACTATTTATATAATTTCAATACTTAATATTCCTTTCGTGAGGCTCTCCAAAAAGGTAGCACTCCCCGACTTCCCCGCTCTTTACAGTCTTCCTTTCGAACGACCTTCAACCTCCAAAGGAGGCCTCCGCAGAGGTTCTCACAGATGCATGGACGTCCTCGAGGGTGAACACAAAAATTGATCTAACATTTGTTACCGCTGAGCTTGCGCACAACACCATGAATTAACTCGACAATTGTTGCATCACTTCACCTTTTGCTGCAGCATGAAAGTCAACACCATAACAACATATGTTGGTGTCAGCTCATCCTTGGATCGTTTTGCGGGGACCTTAGTTGAACTTCTATTAGAGCAGCCGTGGCCTAGCGGGAATGCACTTGACCCAAACCAACGTGGCCCTTGGGTTGAAGGCCCATCGCAGGCCATTGGCGACGTCAGGAAGGGCATCCAGTCTTGAATGCTCATCCCAGAGCTAAAGTCCTCTTAGAGGCACCCTCCAAGCCCCAAGGAATAGGGGGAAACGGAGGTAAAATCGTAAAATAAAAGTTGAGCTTCTATTGAGACGTGCCCAAGTAAGGGGTGTGAAGGTGTCATACCTCCACAACTGTTGCCGAACCCATCGGTAATTCTGTAGTTTGTTGGTGAAAGATTCCTTTATGATCATCGTTCATCGGTTATTCAGGGGCATTTAGTAGCGTGTCGGTAAATGCTTGTTGCTACTCCCCCCCCTAAAAAGTCTTTCAGCACGCCACCGATTTAGATACACTGGGGATGTAAAGAACAGTAGTAAATGAGCGGACAACGAACGCATAGTTAATAAAGCATGGCCTAGCGTGTTATTTGGGGCATTTTGTCATTAGACGATTATTTTGATGACATGCGACAAGCACGATGTTTCATCAGCAAGCCAGGTAATGGTGCTGACGGTATGGTGTTTGCGGTGTTTGTGCAAATAGCACGCCATTAGTACGCCATTATAGCCTCATTAAAAGAACTTGTATGCCATTAGCACTGGCAATGCAGACACATACCTGAAAGTAACTGATTAGAAATGATTCAGGATGAACGCTTCAGCACGCCAGCTTCGTTTCTGTTTCAGTAGCAGCAAGCTCATTATCTGTCCACTTAAGGACCGTTCATAATTTACAGATGGGTTTGTATCGAAGAGAAAGTGATTGGGTTTCTGAAAATTTCTGACAAGAATGGGTCTTTGCAAATACACTGCATTGCAATCTCGAGGTTGGGTAAGATGATTTTTTGAACAAGAACTCATTTCTCTTCGGTAGCAGCCCTTTTGTAAATAATGAGCAGTTCATCATTCTTCATGTGTTCCTTTAATTCTCATGGACGCCAGTTGGGGACTTTTTGCATACGACCATGGCCCCAATTTGTAACATGAACCGCGTTTAGACTTAAGGCTGGCTTCCACTTAAACGAATGCACCGATTCGACCGAGGCGGCCTGAGGTTGATTCATGCGTAGTAGATTCAGATGTGGATTCCCTCTCGGTTATCCCCGACCGAATCGGCTGATTGAGACGTTCAAATGGTTTGAATGATTTAATTGACACTAAGGAGTAGGGAAAGGATTAAGATTGAGCGTATAAGTGATATAGTTTGAAATAAAAGCTACTACTTTTGCATATAGCTTAAATTCAATTTACCTCACCAATTCTCTACTGTCTCTCTCCCATCGTCGTCTTGTTGCAGATCTTTCCGTTTTCTACCGCTATTTTCAAGGACATTGCTCTTCGGAAATCAAGAACATTATTCCTGATCCAGTAAGGCGTGTTCGAACTACCAGAAGCTTTACCAATTCACACCCTTTCCAAGTTATACTACCTAATCCACGAACTCTAGCTCACAAATCATCTTGCATTCCAAGAACTTCTCAACTGTGGACCTCATTGCCACCCACTACTTTCCCTGAATCCTACAATTTCTCATCTTTTAAATCCAACATCAACGAACTTGATCTTGTCTCCCTTTCTACTTAAACTTCCCCCATTTTCTCAGTTTCTCCTTTGTTGGGACTTTGTTATAGGCCCTATGGCCTTCCCCCGACATTACTTACTAATAAAAATACCTAAAAACGTATTCAACTGAGATTTAGTGTCTCATTGAGCTCTACCTATGATTTTGGCGCTACCTGTTTTCCTAGTTTGCAACCTGGAATCATTCACATTAGTGCGTATGGTGTACATGACGGTTTGGTTGAAACTGGAAACTTTTATGCCTTACTTTATTAGCGCGGATCATCAGCTATTATCATACACATATGGCTTCTATTTGAAACGCTTTAGCTACTTAACGTCAGATAGATCCATAAGATTACCTTGTGGGATTGTGACATGCAAACAGAATTTGAATATATAGCTTTGGTCTTCAGCAACGATAACAGTTAATAATCTGTATTTTTTATAAGGAATAAAATGTAAAACATAAATTACGCTTAGAACTTAGATAAAGCTTTGTAAGGCTGAATCCTTTTTAAAATATTTGCCGTTATCGTCTTGGTTGATAGATGTACGGATTATATTTTTGACATAGCTAATATAATGCCTTGCCCATTTTTGTGTATCTCTTTCACTATTGTCATTATGGGTCTAGCAAGGCCACGGTGGTCAAATCAGTTGGTTAGCAGTTTTTATGGAATTGTTATTGAGACGGATGACTTTCTTCAATGTGTTTATGAAATTGTCCTGTACGTGGCTATTTTTCTCTATCAAGCCCAAAAGAATGGCCTAAGCGCACATGCGAGAATTACCAACAGGTGGTTCAAAGAAGGGAAAAATAACTATATTAAACAGGACTGTATATAATTCAGCTTAAAGAATGAATAGACTTAGATCGTGTTATAGAAGTATATAAATGAAAAAGTCTAGATTTCATCTCGTTGGAGTTTAGAAGAATTTCGTACGTAATATTTGGCCCTTTGTCCATAAACGATTATATTGTTCTTCACTATATCAATATATCAAAATATGTTAACCTACTTCTTATTCAGGATGAACTAATATATTTTGGTATATTCCTTGATATATTGCTTGATATCTGTCTTGTTATCTGTATTTGTAGGTATTTATTTTGTTATTTGTTGAAAGGTCATCTAGGTTAGCCATGCGTATCATGCCCCCTATGGCATCGTTTTTTGCAACTATGTTTTGCTGCATTGTAATATTTTGAATTATGTAAAAAATATATCAGGATGTCCATAATTCTTCTATGATTCCAATAAGACGAAACTAGAGTTTATTCCAAAAACTGAGTCTTCCATGAGCTTGATGTGCAACAAGGATGTTTCCACTGTAGAGGTTCCTTCAACTTCTATATATAGTCCGCTGCATACCACTAGATGTTTCTCAAACTAGCTTCGATTCAGATGACAAGGAGATTTACTTAGGTAGAAAAGAGTAGAATGGGAGGTCAGGGGCTTGGAGGCTAATGGTTCGCAATTTTCCACAATGTGTTACTTCACACTGAATTATCGCACTTCGACTTAGTTTTTACATCACTTGCGTACCAATTGTCACGGTACACTTAGGTCCTGAATAAGCGTTGGTGGTCCTAATAAGCAGGGGGGCTGGAAATTTCCTCACGGTGAAATAAGCAGAGGGGTTTGGGCTAACTGTGCAACAACCAGCACAAATGCAAAGCCCAGATTAACATCACTGCAAGCAAGTACTTTTCGGAATCTTATCACATATACCTCATTTATTATTTGGGTAACTCAATAAAGTACCAACTTTTTGCAGGTTTCTCCTAGAAAAATTGAAAATTAAGTAATCAGGAGGCCTTAATAACAGCGGGGGGCTGGAAATATTTCAAAAAAATAAGCGGGGACGCTTATTCGGGACCGAAGAGTACTTCACCCTTTTCAAACTCTACCTTATATGTGTTATATTCGTTAGGCTTTTATTGCTGGCTTTCAATATTCATTCCAACTTTACTGTATTTATCCTTTGTGAGAGTTTTAACTTGATCCCTTCTCTTCTAATCTTCCTCTCCACTACCGTTGCTCGGTGGAATTTCTTTCACCTCATCCACAATCCATTCAGTATTTCGATCTTAATGAAAATTCTTCGGATATAGAGGTCATTTTGTGTCCATTGTAGTTGATGTCCAGCCCTTCAGTCGTATAATACTTTTAATATCTAGTCGGCATGTGTGAAAATGGACTTTATCGCTTGGCCGTCCATTTGTATAGACCTGTCCATGGGAAAGCTTTTCATTCCTCGATAGCATTTCAATCTTGAATGTGCAGTAACTGTCTTCTGTGTTCAAGCATTCAAAGACATTTTTTGAGTTGAAAGTGATAACGATAGAATACTCAAACCATTTTAAATGCACTTTTGTGAACAAGAAAGGGGGCCCTTTTTGATTTCTCTTGATGCAAAGAGTACTATAAATGGACTTTAGAAAACCCACAAGCTCCAAGCTTCTATTCCTGCTTCAGAGAACTACGCCAGTGGTTCTGCGCGGGACAGAATCATGTCACATTTGTAGGATATTGCCCCTCCTGACTTCCCTACAGCTACATGACTGGTGTTTTGTGAATTATTCCATACCTGGTTCTTGATATGCTAAAAGGCTCTTGAATCCCATAATGGAATTTTTTTACATATTACGTATACTTGTTTGCTTCATCTATTTGATCTCTAAATACAAATTGTAATCGCTTGTTTGATAATTGAACATTTGATAATGGATCATTTCATATGGAAAAATTCATCTTGACTAAGACCGTTTGATAGAAACGTATTGTGGTTATCCGATTGGGCTTTCTTCATATCTTCAGTTTGAAACTGTAGTTTTAAACCATTTTGCTGGGGTGGGACCCCAAGAAAACAGTTAAGTGGCAAGAGGACACCCTGTCCACATATCTGACATATTTGCACAGGAGAATTGAAAATTACTGTCGATCGTAGCATTTGTGTAACTTCTTGTGGTACCCATGGACTGTACTGGCGGAACCCCTGGTTGGGAACAACTGATTTAAAATATTTTACTAGAAGTAGAAGTCATCCGTCTCAATGAGCACGCCATTTATCCATTATTGTAGCACATAGTCAAGTTGGTACATAGAATTTAACATGATTTTTCTTTCCTAGGCGCTATGGATATTAATGACGCTGCTGGCTCTTCAAGACCATGCTGGTAATGACTTACATTCACTTTCTCTTAAAAGTTATGTTGTCTGTGGGAATGCGTTGAATGCCTTTTCTATCGAAGATTATTTACTTTACATTTCTGTTTGTGGGAATCTAAATAGATGCTCCTTTTTATGGCAGTCATCGGATGCTTAAAGAAATGCTTGAAGTCGCATGTGCATATATAGTTGACTTCTAAAATTGGATATCCACCTTTCTTTCGTTAGTTCTTTGCGTCTTTTTGAAAGTCATTTAATGCTTTTAGACAGCAGTGTTTGTAAGATAGGATTACTAATCGTAGACTCCTTGGTCAATTAAGAACCCCAAAACATTGTTGTCTGCAAGTAGTAAGCACCCATTCGGTAGACTGAAGATGGCGCTTGGTATTGAATACCAGGAATAAGTTAAGAATGTATTAAGAGACAATGCAATCTTTCTCAGACATATTTTACCAAATACCAATAGCTTTCTTTTAGTGAATCCTTTTAGCTGTTTCTTGCTCAATATTTTGTGGAAATTCAAATCGTGGTTAGATACACAATGTCAAATACCAGTTAGCTTCTTGTAGGGAACCATTCTAGCTGCGTCTTGCTCATCATTTTATGGAAATCAACTCTTGCTTAGAAGTACTAGTGGCTTTCTTGTGAGGAATCTTTCTAGCTGCTTCTTGCCCAACATTTTACATCAATTAAAACCCTTCAGGGTTGCCATTGTAAATAGCCTAATTGCCAGAGCATTAAGTATTTGATTTCTAGTTCAGGGATGGTTCTACTGTAGATATGTGTCGAAAAACTTTTCACTGTTATTTTTCAAATATTAAACCGTGGCATTAAGATGGCCAGCATTTCACTAAATATTTTGTCTTCAGTTAGTAACATGACCAACTCTATTCATTTTCCATATTTTTCGTAATTTTTTGATCTCATACTCTTATGTTTTTATATTTGTTTGCTGATGGCCTAGAAGCATTTCGCCCAGTGCCGTACTGTGTATTTTTGAACTTACTGAATAAAATGTTCTTGTTTGTTGTTCTTAAATGGATGTTGGAAGACGTAAGAACTATTGTTTTTGGGAAGGTTTTAGAGCATGGTTAGGTATTTGAAAAATGTCATATCTCAATAGGTTATCTGGATTCCATATCAACATGCTAGTTCTAGATAAAAATTCACCTTGCATTTGTTGTCATAACTGTTTAGTTGATTGTCTCGAAGTTACAAAATATGCTTCAAAAATTTCCATCCTGAGAGAGGAGCTGGATTGCTTAACTGTTTCTCAGTTGGTAGGACTGGTAAATCACCTGTTATTTTATGCAACTGCTTGCAGATTAGACTGGAAATTCATAAAATATTAAGCTCCTGCCCCAAGGGTGTCTTTCTGTATCATTCATTTCTGCTGCATTTTAATTATTAATAAACTGATTCGCCTGAAAGGAGCATTGTATTTATGTAAGGCAGTGGCAGAGGAGAATTTCAAGAGTTAAAATTAGTTCTAATGTAGATTAAGTTAATGTTCCAAAACGCATCAATACTCTAATGCTGTCTTCCAACACATTCGGGCCTCCTTCAAATTTAGGCTTGTTCTCTGCATAGTACTTTTTAAGTGGTGTGGTCCTTTGAGAAGTTTCTTCAATTAGGCTGTAGAATTTGGCTCTTTAGCACTACAATTTCACATGCACAGCAATATACATGTAAAAAAGTAAAGGTAGACCCGTATACTTTCGTACGTAGGGAGTGCCTGATAGAGAGGACAATTATCCTGAGGCATAGGCATGTGAGAAGGCTGGCCAGATCCTTTGCTCGCCGCATTTATCTCCCCAATGTCGCCACCAGGTACCCATTTGATGCTGGGTGAACAATGAGCGAGCATTCAGTTAAGGCATCGAGTCGGACTCGAGCTTTAGACCTTCCGCAAGGGGGGCATGCATTTTAACCACTATACGACCTTGTCCTGTTAACAGCGAGGTGGCATAGTGGTTAGAGGGCATAGTGGTTAGCCTCGCCCTATCATTTGCCCTGTCGAGAGTTTATGTGAGTGGATTGTTCTTCTGTTGCCAAAATTTCATAACCATTGGTTCGCAAGTTTTTTGGGTATCAACGTCGGGGGCGTATTTCTGTCGATGACTTAGTTTCCTAGAGAAACATACGCATTCTCACCATGAAAGTTTTGCTTTCGCATTACGAAATGGCAAGAATCTATATTATGGTGAGCACCTGGGCTTTAGCCAAAGTCTTTTTAACTTTTAAAGACCTGTGGATAATAGTTTAAGTCTTTTGTGGTCGACGAAATACTTTATTGGTGTTTTCCGGATACTGTTTTTATTTGCTAAGGCGTTAATTGTACTTAAATGTTAAAACCTGTATTTTTTGAGCTATATTGAGTGTGCTTTACTCAGGTCCACAAAAGTTGGCTCCAGTATTTTTCAGACGGAATTAGGCATTCCCCCATGCTTAATGATATCGTTGAGAAATTGCCGGATTTCCAGAATTCGCTTTATCCAAAAGACGAACGAAATGGGCACCGACATAGCGAAAGATAAAAGGCATTAAGCATCGGGCTTTTTGTTCCTTTATTGTGGTGGTGTTTAACCAACCAGTTGCTTTAGGGATTCATCTTGGAATAATATCCATTGTTAGCTCTTTTGTCTTGCTTTGACAATGACTGACTCTCCGATCACTAGTTGTGTTTATCACTGTTGCACGGGTCACAGTAACAGACTGGCTTGTATGCGTATTTGCCATGGTTTGTTTTTTTCAAGTTGCAGATAGAGCCTGATTGCATAGTTGATGTGGAAAGTGCGCGAACAGGGCAAAGCCCTTGTTTCTTTGCTGTCGAGAATTTGTGATCAATTTAGACGACAGGTTCGATTGTGGATCGGTACACAAAGCCAGTCAACCTGCTCCACAATAGCTTCATTTACATGCTGATTGATTTTAACTGAGCGGTGTTTAGCACTTGCCGCTCGCTCTGCCGAACACGAGCGATGCAGCTAGCAAGCGTAACTAAAGTTTGTTTCCTTTTCGTAGCGTTTGCAGTGTGTGGTGGCAATTACGCCGGCACCCAATCAGGAAACATCAGCACACCAAATTATCCACAAAGTTACCCAGACAGCTCGAATTGTATATGGATAATTCATTGTCCGTACCATCATTACGTGACTGTATCAATACCTACAATCAGCATCGAGCACGACAAGACTTGTGCTTTCGATTATTTGGTTTTCTTCGATGGATCATCGACTGGCAGTGCTAGAATTCCCCCTACAAAAGGGGGCATACGTCTGACAGATAGCACGGTTTGCGGAGAATTGACAGGGCTAACGTGGAGGTCGACAGGAAACAGTATTACAGCTAAATTTGTCAGCGATGACAGTACAAGTAAAAAGGGATTCTCTGGAACTTGGAGGTGTAAGCTGGACAAGAACGGTTAGTTGTTTTCGATCTTTCTTTCAGGTTTTTTCAAAAACAATGCTTAAGATAGCGGTGACCGTTTGTAAGTATTAGATCATCTTCATGAGCAGCGCTATTGAATGGACGGCTTGGGGTGCTATTGTGGGTAGTTTTTAACGAAGAGAAGCTATTGCGAACAACTAGGCTAACGTTGGAGAGGCAACTTTTTGACAATCCATATTCGAAGTATCTGCTTTGAAAATGATTAAATCTAGCACCTGCATTGCATGTTTTTGACTTAATGATTTTGCTGAATTTATCATAGAAACGCAAGTGTTGCATATCGAAATCCGATAATTGTCTTTTTTCATTCAAAAGACAGAGTATTTTCTCAATTCAGTTTGCACTGAGCTTAGTGTTTTGTAGCAGTTAGTTTTGCGCACGGCGTTTTTAAGGGTGAAAATCCTGTACTCAGCTGTGCGTATAGATTAATTTCAAGTATTATCAGTTAGTTTATCTGTTCCGCACTTTCAAAACAACAAGAATCCTCGCAAACTGCTCTCTTGGTGAATCCATGATATCGATTGGTTTATTTGCCTTGCGAAGCCCCTTTTACTTTCAATGAAAGATATTTCAAGCACTAGAATTTGATATAAATCCAAAGACCGACGTAATTATTAGTTACTGAAGTGCAATCCTTGCTAATTTGTATGACGTAATTGGAATCCAGATTTCGAGATCGAACTTAAATCTGGTGAATGTAGTTTTGATTTCATACCAGAATCTACTATAATAAATAGCTTATCACTGGAGTATTTTCTACTGTAAATCACAACCCCTCCCACATTTGCCGAGTGCCAATTTCACGAAATCTGACTTTAAGGAATCTTTGCTCGAAGAAATGCATGATTCGATGCTTACAATGAGCTCTGTTTTAAGTTTAATATCCTCAGTCGTACTTTCCGTAAACGTTCTTCTTGAATTTGTGTTATTAATAATCCCCAAGCGATATTTCTGCACCCGTGTTAGAGCCTAGTACACAGACGTTATGTGCACAAAAGTGCATCAATTTGGTAGAAGTTGTTGCATTTTGAAATATATTCCGGCTTAATTGCTAGGTGTTCTTGTAAACCTTCGAAATAGATAGCATTTCTTGAATAAAAACCACAAAAATTTTACAAATAGATTCTACTTTTCCAGGATGTGAAAAATAATATAGTATATTTAGAAAAAAGTGAGTATATACGTCAATGCGCAGGTGAATGCGCAGCAAGCTATGACGTATCATATCAGCCAACGTTTTACGTTAATTAGTGCGTTGATGTTAGAAATAATTACTTCTTGACGGCCATGACATCGACCAAACCTCACCCCCTAAATTGAATATCATTTTGTGTTTCGTGTATTGACATCAATGGCCTCTTGCCCGAATGCTGTTTTGTCATCTAACAGGCAACGGGACTCATACTGGCATTTTTATCTATTTATGAATGCTTTTATGGATTATTTATTTTCATCATTGATGGATTTCCTTGTTAGGTTGTTTCGAAATATTTTCTCACAACAGAATCACATTTTCATAGATTCTCTCTCAGTTAGGGTGTGGTCATTCTCAGGGTTTCCACGCCTCCTGAAAATCCTAAAATATCCTAGAAAAATAGAACCATCCTAAAAAATCCTTAGAACACTAAAATTTCAGGAATGATA
>OLMO02000231.1:18109138-18119507 GCA_900291935.2 Cassiopea xamachana
TTGGCTTATTGATGTTTTGTCAAGATGCACTTTGTTGATAATTTGATTGCTCTAGCAAAGTTAAACTCTTCTGTGTTGTTCTTAGGGCTCCATATTCTCACAGTAATAGGCTTCTTTCATGCACAATTTTGTGACCTAGGGGACTGGTCATTGATTCTTCCAGAGGAGGGGGTGAAAGATATCTAGAATGGGGGGGGCGAAAATTTTATACCCAGAGGGAAGGTGATGAAAAAGTGCAGTCAAGAAGTATGAAGTTTCTCCTGAAACCTTGGGGAGTCAAAAGGTCATAATTTTTGATAAATCTGATAGAGGCTGAAAATTTCCTCAACTATTTGAGAACATCTCCCCACAAGTACTTAATGACCCTCCCTTAAATAAGGACGACGTGCTATTTCTAGACGAATGGCATTCTTGGTTGAGTTTAGGTTCTCATTCAGTTTCAGGAGTCTCATATTTTGAGCACCAGTGACCAATGGAAGCAGTTACTGCTATCACTTCCTACCTCTTGCTTGGTGCTCCGATCTCTTATTTAATGCAAAGATGCAAAGGAGTGCATTAGAACACGAATTAAATTCCTTTTAATAGGCCTTTTTGAAGTATATTTATAGTCAGAGAGGCTTTTCGTCACATCCCTTGTAATCTTCAACACAGAGATCTGCACTTATTGTAGTTGGTTATCCCATTAAAATGTTACCCACATGAAATCTTACAGAGCGCAATCCTTGAGCCTTTGAAATTTGATCCTATGCTTAGTTGCATATTCTCCTATTTCATAGACCTAACGGACAGAAAAGGAATACTCCTTTGCAATTACGAGTGGTCCTGCCCTCATGCATTAAGTACTTTATAGTAAAACAGTGGGAGTCCTAAGCCCAAATGGGGGGGGGGCTATAGTGGCTTTATGTCTTGACTCTGCCTAGCAAACAAGCTCTGCTTTTGTTCTGGCTTATGACTCCCATTGTATGTGTTCCAAAATCCAGTCATTGCAGCTTTTTTTCACTCCCCATTGCAGTGCATCGGGCTCTTGAAGAAACCAGCCTCTCACTTTATTGTTGCTATGGATCACTGACGTAGATTTATGCTACGTTTTTCTTCGATTTTCTGTTCCTCATATTCTGATTTCAAACACTTGATGCATATTGTGTGTAAAAATAATGCAATTGACTATTTCTTGATTTTAGGGAATGTACATCTTCCTATTTTACTGTGTTCTAAATGATAAGGTAAATTTTTTCAGTTTTTCGTGAAATTTTGTACGTTCTGTTGGAGAAACTTTTCTCGATGTTTTGCCTACTCCAAAAACGAGGTGGTCATAGTTCTACATCGCTTATACGTTTTGTGTCAGAGTTTAATTCAAAGGAATTCTTCGCGAGTTACTAGTTGTCCTTCCAGACGACTGTTTCTAATCCGTAAAAGAATCAACGATGCTTATTACCAGACCACGTTACAGCCTCCACCTTAACTCTATCTATGTCCTGCTACATTGCTACTCGGAGCATGATTTTAGGGGGCTAGATTCTACTAAAGTAAACGATGTTTTTAGTATTTATTTGATGATCATTGCAATCTACAACTATTCATAAATTGCATTCATTAGTACTTGTGTACCAGTGACTTTCATACGATAGCATGTTTGGTGCTACTTCATCGACTGCCGTTGACTTAACCGACATTTTATTACGATCTTAAATCAACTGTTGTCTCAAATATTCTAAAATTTCTCGCTCATTCCACTAGGTTAAGGAAGACTTTAGAAGACGTTTCTGTGCAATTTCACGCTCAACCTCTCATTCGTTTACAAATGCATCAAAGAAGTCAGCAAGAGGCTCGGCTCCATTGTCTCTTTCTGCAATTAACTTTCCATGGGTAAGTGTACTTATGTATTAAATCCCTCTACCATTAAGTTTCTGTTCAAGGCAATGGCTTCTAGACTATATGGAATGTCAAGCAGTTTTGTGACATGGCATTATCAACTAGTATAACTGTGTATTGAGAAGAACTACACCTTTCGCTATTGGCATCTTTCATTCATATGCAAAACCCAGTTATCCTTTTGTAAAACTCGCATGCAGACAGTGGAAGTTTAGCAAAGTTACAGTCAATTAGGTCAGATGACCTAGAAGTAGAAGGAATCAATATATTTAGATTGGTCTGTATATGTATGTGCAATTGGTCGCACTGTAAATGTTGGATGTAACATTCGAGTAAGCTGGACAATTTGTTTTTTAAAGAGTTTGTGTTATGAATTGCCGTCATTACTGCCTTCCAACATTTTATCTAGTTTTCGTTGTCCCTGAATGAAGCCGTGAGATTGTGTGAATTGTATGTAAGTCCATCTGTTTGAAACTGAGCAAATTTTTAAATTATGGATGGATCAAAAGTAGATGTTGATCCTAGATTCCCTTGTCAATTTTTAATTGCAAGCAGTTCTTAGCCCGCTCAATGGTAAACTTGAATATTGAACAGAGTATGCTTGCTTTCTTTGCTTTCCTGTTGGCTATAGATTGATCATCGTTGGCTTCTTATTTGGCAAGTTTACCTTTCTAGAACCATTCCTGAATAGACTATCAGCAACGCATGTTAATAGCAATACTTAGTACAGTTTATTTACAAAGGCGGGGGTATCCCAGTCTAACAATCCCAGCCTAACAATCCCAGCCTAATTGCATTTTGACTGTTGATGGGCTACTAAAACAAATAAATACTGTCATTCTTCGTCGCACCCGTTTCCCTAAAAGGAAAACTGTATTTTTCACTTTGCAATCAGTGTCACTCCATTCCAGTCATTGGCAAATACCTTTGTTGTACGAGGTCCTGTGCGTTGAAGCACCTTATGAGATTCTTTGGCTATTCTCTAGAACCAAAGGCGTGGCACCCAGACAGCACAAGATGTCATCATTGTTCATGACCCGACTATCGTAAGAAATGGAACAAGCAGTACTGGCACATCCGGGAAGACGAATGGGACATTTTCCAAAAGGTACCAAGATGTAATAAGAGAAGATGCTACCGCCCCGGATGACGAAGCCGCGGCGCTTCAAGGATATACAATCAATAATGGAAATGAGGTTTGTGTCACGTGTTCTTCTTTTGGCTAGCCCCCGGATCAAATACTTATGTGTTAAAAAGAATGCAGTTTCCGTTTATATCCCTTATGAATTTCAGGTTTAGATGTCACGTTATTGTTACAAGCAAATCATGGGAGAGCTCAAGTTATTGTCATGCACTCGAAATCCCCTTTATACTTGTGCGATTGAAGTGTTTCATGCAACAATCCCAAAATTACTGGCTGATGTTTTTCTGACACGAGCTCCTTGCCATCAAGCCATCAACATTCCCCTATTGCAGATAGACATCAAACATTTTTTTCCTGGGAACAGTAAATTGTAAGGTGTGATCTTATGCAGTGTTCCCATTCCCACACCTCCTAAAAACACTAAAATATCTTAGATAAAGGAAACTATTTTTAAAACCCTAAAAAAACAATAAAATGTCAGGAATATTTTGTTGTTCTCCTAACTTTCTCCTAAATTTTTCATTAGTTGAATTTCTTTTCAGCAGTTATGTTCTTAATAAATTATTTTGTGATAGTTTGTCATAATAAAAATGGTCAAATCTTGAATTATGTCAAATTTTACCTTGAATGTGTTATTTTTGAATAGGCATAATGACTTTTTTCCTATACCATAATGACCTCACCGCTTACCGAATTTATCTGGAATCTGCAAAGCCTCCTAAAAAATTGCCAAAGAAGTCTCCTAAATTCTCCTAAATATCCTAAAAAATATTGAAGCAATAAAGCTTGTATCTTCAGAACATCTGAGAGGCCCCTTCAAGACCTCAAATACTTGGGGTCCTTAGGAGTTGTCATAACCCGGTCCGCCGAGAGGGGGGAAATTGCCCCAAGGCCACAAGCTCCAAGGGGCCTCATAGCAGGCAATGCTTCAAGGTCTGGGGGCCTCATACAGTAAGCCAGCAGTAATTTTCCAAATTTAATTTCTAGACCCTGAAAATTCAAGGTCAGGGGGCCTCACCTTTCAATTTTGCCGGGGGCCCCAGAATTCTCTCGGCGGCCCCTGGTAATAGCCCGAACCTACTTGAGTTTCTCTACTAAAAGCACTGTATCTATGGTTAGTGCTTCTTTCCATTACATTCGTATGAAACTTTGCTGATGAAATGGTTTCCTAGTTGAAGTGGTCACTCTCTTGCTTTTGAAAGAACATTTAATTTTGATTGCCTTTTTTGGTCCCGCTACTGAAAATTTCTCAATTTTTGCAAAATTCCCAGTATCAAAACTTTCTTAGAGACTGTCTTAGCAAGATTCTGCAGTTCCTATGTTTTGTGCACGAACATAAATGGCATGTAAACTAGCTCAGTGTGCACTTGGAAAGATGATAAGCCTCAGCAAGTAACAGACGTTAGCCTGTTGTAGAACAGCCAGCATAACATGCATAGCACTTTATACACAGATAATTCAAACTGTTAATACATGCAAACTTTCTTAGGCAAAATTTCAGGTCTAAAACTGTGTATTTGTTTGTCTACAGCATATTGAGTATCGAATGAGTTTGCAAAGCACTGAATCAAGAGATTCTGGTTCAGACCTGATGTCACCGGATTCAACTCATATAGGTAATTTTAGTTCTTCTGTACTTATTGTCTTTTACTTCCATGACATAAAGCTGCTTCAATTGTTGTATTCTCCAATTTTATAATTTCCACAACTAATGAACAAGCCTTCTTAAAAGTACTTCGTTGCGAACACAGATGTGAGAAAAACGTGCCTACAGGAGAAATAGAATGCAGCAGAGAGTTTGATACAGATTTAGATTAAAAGTGCTTGCAGAGTTTCAAGTATTACCATTTCGTGCCTGCGAGCGGCGCTTTTATGCTCGCATAAATTAATGAGCTCTGCTTGTGAGTTGGTCAAAGCATTTAATTTCCTTATTCATGTTAGCTCTTCAGATACTAAGGTTTGTTTTACATAGGGCCATGTTGGAAAGCCTAAGCTAATGTTAACAAAATAGGCAGTAAATCAAGTGTGCCCAATATGCAGCAGGAATGGGGACAAAAAATAAACATACAAATATAATTGTCAGTTCATTGGTTCTGTTGTACCTTGTATTAAGATAGCTTATTCTGAATACCTTAGGAAGCTGGTACGATTGGGAGGGTTTTTTCCTTTTGCTCCTAAGGATATTCGCCTTGCTTTACGATTCAACTATAGTTGAGGATTTTCACTTGAGGCAAGAAAAATTGAACCCTGTATTATCATTCGTTTATTGAGATCACTTAATTAAATTTTATAATCTTTTTTAAACAGTAGCTTGTCTCATTTTGCCTAATTTATTGTTATTCTTTTTTTAATTTCGTTATCAGTTGTACTGTGCTCTCATGTCCTTGAGTAATTATACATCTTTTCAATTTTACAGGAATTACTTGTAGTAATAATGGACACGTGATGCATAACAGTATTAAAAAGTCGCCTCCTATTGAAGAAGACGAGTTAGATAGTATAAGGGACGGCGAGAATTTGCATTCCTGTTCAGATGGCGAAAATCACGATGATGATGGTGATGATGACGATGATGATGACGATCTCCGCGAGTCGATGCGTGATGCAGCTGACGAATTTGAAGAACGGGTTATGCGTGCGATTGAAAGAAATATAAGACGGACCATATCGGAAAATGATGTCGCTTTAGATATTTATGATAATGATACCGTTTTGGTATAGCAGTAATTGAACTTCGGGTCCGATGTAGTCAGATGTGGTTTACGTTATACAGAATTATCCCGCAATTCTGAGTTCTGAAACGTATGCCTGCTAGGTTGCATGTGTTGTTGCTGGGAACTGGCAAACACGACGGGCCAGGACCAAGGCAGAAGTGAAAGGCCAGGGGTGAAAGGACAGAAGTGGAAAGTTAGAGTTGAAAGGACAGAAGTGGAAAGTTAGAGTTGATAGGACAGAAGTGGAAAGTTAGAGTTGAAAGGACAGAAATGGAAAGTTAGATTTGAAAGGACAGAAGTGAAAAGTCAGAGGTGAAATGGCTGAAGTGAGGGACGGTTGTTAGCCTGTCTTAGCAATAAACAAACAATGGGTTATGAGAGTCAAATCGTGCTGCAAAGTAGTTTGCAGCGTACACAAGCAAATGAAGTTATCGTTTATAGACAGCGTGTTAGCATCCGTAATTATGACTACTCTATGCAGCATTGGCAACTGCTAACTGTTTTTTGATACGTGATGTCAAAGGACACCGTAAATCGCAGTAGTGAATATAGCATTCGTTATGCAGCAAGTTCCTTTTAATGCCTGTAAACTATGAAATTTTTCAACTTAAAATTGTATTCAATTTTGAGTGGTCGATATAAGTAGGTTGTCTCAATTTGGTGTCACAACAAGTCAGACAAAATTGAAATTACACCAGAAGGTCAATTTAGATGAAGCAGTGCGGAATTTGGTGTAAAACCAGAGGTTCTGATCTTGCTAATTGGGAGCATTTTTTCTGGAAAAAGTAACATATTCCTTCTAAAGCCTAGTTTGATGCAGAATATTTTCCATAGGCGCTGACTTTTGATTTTCAAAGAGGGGGCTCAGATTANAGAAAATTGAGAAAATTGCCGACCATCAATACACTTTCCAATCATATGTTATATTATTTTTATATAATATATAATGTAGAATAGAAATGTCAGTGTCGTATCATTATCGTGTCAGTCTTGTGTGTCTTTGATTTGGACAACCAAATGGTGATCATTCTCATAATTTTTGTGGGGCGGCCCAGCTCCCCTTTAGCATTGCCCAGAGGTGGTTTGAGCCCACAAGCCCTCGTCTTCGGCGCCTATGATGTTTTCACTAGTCAACCAAAACTACATCATGTGGACATCATATTAGAATTTCGCATGATCCTCCATCGACCACTTTTGCGAGTATTTTAAGCCAACATCAAATTGTAGCAAATCTATCAATATGTTTCATTTATATTTTAATGCTTTTTGCATTACCGTATGTTTTTTTGTTATGTTTTTTGAATTGAGATTACTTAGTTGTATAGAAAATGTCAACTATGGCTGTTTAAAACAGTGTTATATAAAACGCTGCATAGAAATATGTAGTTGTATAATTGTTAAATAGATTAAAGAACTGATATTTTGTGTCATCGTAGGAAAAAATTTAGTTGTCTTTGTTGCTGTCGATGTCATTTGATTTNTTACTTTACAAACACTTTTATTGATTTATTTATCGTTCAGTCATCTTGAGTGTAGGCCCGCCTGAGAATGGATTTGTGGTCATTCAAGGTGGTACGTACGCACGACTTTTCAACAGTTTTAACCCTCTGCCGTCTTTTCCCCGAGAATACCCTTGTTTAGACAGCTCTCGTACGCAGCAATATGAATTTTGCCAACTCTCTCTTCGCTTTGTGCGTACGTACTACCTTAGGTGGATTAATTTTCTCTATTTTCACAAATTTTGGCCAAATCCGCGGAAATATATCCTAGCTAAAGTTTTGTGGAAGGACTATCCGCGAGCATTCATACTCGCGAGAAACTTGAAAAGGGCTGATTCGCGAAATAAATACTTTTGGAGTTACGAAACAGCAGCAATTTACTATTTTTTGAACTCTAAAAATTTGTCTCTAAAAAATAAGTCCTCGCACAAATTCTGAGATCGGCCGATTGGTGAAAATTAATACTCGCAAAAATTAATCCACTTAAAGCATACAACATGGATTAGGCTCTGATAGATTTGGATTTCCGAATCCAAGTAAATCATTCGTTTCTCGTGAAGGCTCGTTTTTGGTAGTTGAGGCAATCTTTTATTCCATACAGTTTCAAGTATTTTGGTTTCCTTTTTCCTAACTCATTTCGCATTACCTAGTGACTGAGTTGTTAGTTATAAAAAGGCTTAGATACTATAATAGTCTTCCAGACCCCCATCATAGCCCCCCAGTTGTNTTATGTGATGAACATATAGCTTTAGATTTTCACCGAATTTAACCCCCTTCCATGCTTCTTCATGACAATTTCGACTACCCACTGAATTTGTGAAATGGAAATTTATCCCATTTGATCTCGGTATTCTTTGTGGAACATTCCATGCCAAGGGCGACCAAACTGCGGTTCGTGAGACCCAGGTTGTTCTTAATATTCAAAATGCGGCACGTGGAATATGCTGATCGATTTCCTTTTAATCGAACGTAATGTCAGTGCTTAATAGGAGCAAATTCCAATTGTATTTTCTTTACTGGGTACTAATTAAAGTCCCGTTTGATTTTGATATATTTGCAAACATTGTTCTCAGGGAAGTAACTTCAATAAATTTGGGGGGTGGGTGTCAGAGGTTGCCCTTCGAAAATTTTTTTGTCTGACCTTTTTTTAGTAACAGTAGTTCACCAATGGTCCTGGGTTCAAAAAGTTGCCCTACAGAAGTACATTGTACTACCATTTTTGCCCTGAGACACGGCAAATTAACTCTCCCACATAGTCGTCCCTGTGTAGTCTTCATGTTTTAGGCTCTCAAATATCTCAGTGTTATGATATATGACCCTTAAAATTCAGTGAATTTGGGCAATCCTGTTCTACGCATTAGTGATTTGTACTAGAAATTGTATAGAAGCTAACCTAGCCTTCGAGAAATTGCGTTCATAACTCATTTCTTTATTTATGAATNAAAATTAATGTGTTTAAAATCAATACATTTTATCGAGAGATGTTGCGTCTAACCTACTGCCAAATTTACATACACACACACATATATAAATATATGTATATATATATATATATATATATATATATATATATATATATATATATATATATATATATATATATATATATATATATATATATATATATATATATATATATATATATAAACATACATATATAATAGATTCTCAAGACACCTGTCCTTCAGAGATTCTTGTTTTTTAACGAATGAACAAAGATGCTCGTGTGGTGTTAAAATTAAACGCAGTCAATATGTCTGCAGTGATAACCAGCCATTGCTACTTTGTAACGAAAACGAGAAAGACACAACAAGAGCGTAGTTTTCTGCCCCCTACTGGGGAGAGCTAGAAGCTATAGCCCCCCGTCGAAATATGCTGGCTTCCCCGTCGTAAGGTGAAGAACTATTTTTGCAGAGATTTTTGGCATTTGTAGTACCTTGAAAACTGTATTTTAGCCCCCTCATCGGAAGAATCAGCCCCCGTGGGAAAATTCATGGCGCTACCCCTAGCTCCCTTCAATACTGAAATCTGATTTAGTTTCCTTGCTAATTCTATTCTGTACGGGCAGACTGGCCAAGTTGGCGAGACTTCGTGTGGTTAGTGACAAGATGTCGGCACGTTGACAAGATTACCGTTTGCTCGAACTGATTGTAAATAATTTTGGAGGCTCAGCCCCCTCGCTTCAAAATAAATATTTTTGTCTTACCTCTTAACGAATCACAACAGTTCTACTACAAATAAGTACACGCAGGCTGCTTACAGGATGAACTCTGTTGTGAATCACTTCGTCGCCATTTCAGGGTGTGGTTCGCTGTGGTGTTAATGGGTGTGGTTCGCTGTGGTATTTATGGGTGTGGTTAACAATTTTCATATTCTTAGGATTTCCGGACGACACCACGAGGTTGAAGTTACAACTGTACATGTCCAAATAACTGAAATCGCTTTGGTTGGAGTACGCTCAGACTTTCATTGTAGTCATTAGCATGCCAATTTCTTTCACTGAATTTGACTCGTTTTGTTCCCAAAGTTTTATCTAGAAGCTATTTATCATTGTATCTGCTGCCACCAGCAAAAACGATTGTAAGATAAGAGTATGTAAGTAGCAACAAGCTAGAAAATGGCGCAGAATATTCAACGCAAAGTAATTAGCAGACAAGCAACTCGAGTGGCATATTGAATTTAAACGAATGCTCAAAATTGTACATTGCATCTTGCAACGTAGATTAAGTGTCCATTGAATACTCACAGTATAAAATATGAAACATTAAAAGTTAAAACGACTAATCCTCAGTCATTGGCCGATTTTATATATATATAACTATATATATATATATATATATATATATATATATATATATATATATATATATATATATATATATATATATATATATATATATATATATATATATATATATATATATATATATATATATATATATATATATATATATATATGTATGTATGTATGTATGTATGTATGTATGTATATATGAATAGCCTTATTTTTACGATGTAAGACTTTACATCCCGTGCCTCAAAACTCACGTTTTTTATGAAAACAATTAGATTTTAGTTTATTTACAGAGTATGCAAGAGAAATGACCCGCTCTCTGCAATCAATGTAAGTACTACTTTCC
>OLMO02000231.1:18123701-18139215 GCA_900291935.2 Cassiopea xamachana
AGTTCTTTATCTGTTGATGCTAAAAGTGTGTTCTAATCTTGATAGTCTCTATCCACTTTTCTTTGTGCAATGTCAAAGAAAGCAAGTTGAGGATTTAAAAGGCTAGAATGAGAGCTAAGGCTGCAATAATTGCTTCCCTTTTTATGTACTAAGAAAACAATATTTAACGTAAAGTGCCCCCATAGGTAGGACTACACAGTAGGGCATTTTTCAAAGGATTTTCACAGGCAGGGCATTTAAGAAATGGGCAGTTTAGTTAAACGCAGAATCTACAGATTAAGAAGCTTTCAAAAGTGCTCTTAAAATATTGATATAGGCCAGTGGTTCCCAAACTTTTCAAAATATTTACTTAGCGATCCCCTACAACATGCTTTTTGTGTACTCGCGGTCCTATGGGACAGGGATTGCTTAAAAATGAGCGTGTGTAGTAGAAAGTTGTTAATGGCACTTTCCTAATTTTGTTGCAAATTCAGCAAATTACGTCCATTTGTTACAGAACTATCGTTCTTACTTGTAAACAGCCCAACTTTGTAGATCTGTCATTATGAATGAAAGAAAGTTTACACCTCTACTAAAGACCTTGGCTTGAAGAGGAAAGGAGGGTTCTGGAGGCTGAGCCCTTAGGAACATTTTGAAATCACGATATTTGTTTTGGCTTAGAATGCATTTCCTAATATAAAGCTTGCTATGTGCGACAAGGAATTTTGATAGACGTAGCACGTGGAAGAAATTATCTTGGTCAGGTATCATTGAATTAGACTTTGACGGGCTCAAAATCGATTTTCTTGCATACTATTTTTCATCCGCAAATAGGTATTCAATCGAGACTTAAAGGTTATCTCCCATGCAAGATGCAAATCCCAATTTCTCGTTAGCAATAAATATACTTTCACAAAAAATACCACAGAGTTTGAAAGCATAAGTTTACCAAGTTGTCGAGCTTTTCCCTTAAAAGGACCCAAAAGTCTATGAAAGTGGCTCTACAACTTTCAGACTTCAGCAGCTTATGGCGGTCCTCCAAAACTCCTCCAAAACGCAAGTTTGGGAACCACTGCTATAGACCGTAGGACGAGAAGTTTATATAAGCATACAAATATTTCAAATATAGCAAAAAATGAAACAATCATTGAATCATACGGGCNCACTTAAGTGGTGTGACAAATATGTTCCACTCGTGGAGCATTGAAAGACCGTTGTTTATAAAATTTGTATATGTATACCTGTTCCCAGGCCAAGTGAAAAGGAATGGGAATCAAGGAGCATTGCCTCTTGGAATCTTTTAATATCACAACCTTTAAGCCTTGGGAAAACTCCCTTTCTCGAAATTAAAGATTTGTTTTTCTAGATGAAAAGTGGTAGATTGTCAACGATATACAATGATATCTAGATCATAGAACGTCAATGATATTCGTGTAAGGACTTTCAACACACCTTTTGTCCTTGCCAAGTACACAAGTTGTTCCAATTATCCAACAAAAAACAGGACTGGCCTCCTCATGAAAAGTAGATAGGGAATTGGCCTCCAAATCGTCTCTTCTACAGCACTGCACCTTGGTCAATTTGTTTGCAGACAGGAGGGAGCAAATTCTATTTTCAAATCTTTAAATGTGTGGTTTATTTCTCGTCTAGTTGGTGGTATTAATTAGGAATACCAAGATTTGAAGTGCCATTCGATAAGTTGGAAAATAGCTTTTAGCAAATTATGCTTCACCAGTAATCATTGATCCCCTTATGAGTGGCTTTTTGTGCAAGATGCGTTCCTTTAATGTTAGACCAAAATTGAAATTCAGTGTGCGCGATAGAACCCTACTTCAACATGGTATTCAGTGGTCAAGGAAGTCATGAAATTATCAGAGAATTGAATTTCTGTCGTCGGTATCATGGAAATTCGGTGAATGTTTAAAGCAAATCTGCGAAGTTTGTATTTCATATCATATGGAAATCAAAACTGAATATATTGAAGCGAACTCAAAGATAGACTTCTGCCTGCAGTACATCAGAGAATTTGAAGATTTAGCAAGGGAAATCAAGAAAAACTCAAATAGAAATTAATCCGGCAATTTCAATAACCAAACCCTGAAAAGGCTTTGGATAATTACTGCAAAAGCATATCATGTAAATCATCTTGATCGTATGTTGCACTTTTTCAATACATATTTGTTGACATCATATCTTACTCATTCTACCTCTACAAACCATCCATGGCCTGTGAGGCTCATAAAGAACAACCAAAATTGCCCATTTTGCCATAATTCTAAGCATAATCGGAATTTTCTTATATGTGATTCATCGACTACGTGGTAAAATAACGCTCTGGTAGAAATCCCCAGTATAACTTATGAAGTAGTAAATCTATATACTTACGTCACTTTGCTTTCAGGGCTACGAAGCTCCGTCCTTTTCATTCACGTTAATAACCATAAATCCAAAGGTATCGTCCTATTAGAATACAACTTCTCGCTCGTAAAGCTCAGCTAGAGTAAACACATTGCCAGGTGGAATTGCACCATTCAATTCATTTCACCTCCTGAGAACCGTTTTCGTTGACATGCTCAACGATGTTCAATTGATGTTCAATTTATTGTCTCATCCTTTTCCATTGGGAGTTTAATCAACATTAATAATTCAACGGTCTGCGTTATTTTGCCAACTGCTACATTGTGATTTAGACTATTGCAAGTGCCCTTTGGGCTTTTCAACACGATTTGCAGTTCCTCGATGAATTGTCATATTTGCCACAAGAGGCAAGGTGTTTTTCTTGGCTACAGTGTTGCCTCTTGTTGGGAAATATCCACACCACAGTGAGATTGGTCAATTCGCTAAGTGGGATTTGCATGTAAGGGAAAGACATCTTACAACAAGGAATGGTCTTCAGACTGCCATGCTGCTCATAATCTGACTCTTTTTGGGCTGCGATGATCGTTGTAAACTATTTATATCTATTGCCTGCAATCCTCGAAAGTATACGTGTTTTCAAAGCGAGATTTTGCTGTTTGGTGAAATTTCCTTCATTCAAGTTCAACGTGCTTGAAATATTTGCACTAGACTCTCTAGCAGAGACGCATTTACCCATGGGCCCACTGGGCCCGGGCCCAGGGGCCCCCTAAAATTTTCAGATTTAGGGGACCCCGAGCAAAATTTCGAAAAACCAGTGAATTACAAGTCCCCTTATAAACTTACCTTGCGACCATGTCCATAAAAATTCATGCTAACAGGGTGCTGGGTACTATACAAGTGGCAAAATGTTTTAGGTGTATTTAAAGTGGCCCAAATCAAATCTGGGCCCAGGGCCCCAACCGACTTAAATGCGGCCCTGCTCTCTAGACATGTCTGCAATACGAGAGGGCAGTGCTTGAGGGTTTCTAAGATGGGCTTGCAATAATACCAATGTTTAACCAGTATTTAAAAAACTTAGGGACCGTACATTTCTGGCGTCTAAAATACCTCCTTGCCTCTCTTTACTGGTATCTTTTCACTGGGGAACGTATGGCTCCCCAATGAACTGTTCTCGAAGGTAGGCTCTACACATCTTCTATGTAATGAGCCGCTTTATAAGGAACCTCCATGTAGATGGCAGAAATACTTAAGGGACTTATACTACTCGAGGAAAAATCCCGAAGGAACTTTCAATTAAAGAATTTTGATAACTGCAAGCAATCAAAAGTTAGGATTCCATTCATTTGCAGCCAAAACTAACAAAAATTTATACATAAAGCTTCTTTCCACATTCTTTGTGCTTTCAGTATTGAGTTCTAGCGAGAATTAAGGGCAAAATTCAAGAATTTGTGGTTGCACAGTTTTTATGACATTAGGCCTAAATTTATGCTCAAAATTGAAGAACCAATAAAGAACTTTTACTAGTACAATTTCCTCATTAGAGACCCAAAAACAAGGAGCCCTTTGAACTACATCTTGGTCTAGGCTCTTTATGATAAAAGCTTGGAAGCCCATGTACCTTTCTTGAGGATCTTCATCCTGCCTGAAATGTTGGTTCAATCTGGTCTTTTTCAAACCACAGTTCTCTACAGCACAATATCATAGACCATCGGAGATTTAATAACAGATCAATAAAAAAATGTACTATTGCATATATTTAGAAACAATACAATGTTTTTTTGTCAATTAGAGGTCGCCTTCAAATGCACGCCACCTCCGAATGCAAGTTGCAGTTGAGATAAAGAAGTAGGCAACATTGGTCAACACAACCTGCCTTCAAACATGCAACGTGCTTTAGATTGAAAGGAAGTACAAACAAGCCAGTCTCAAAAATCCACTTTCGTTCGTCGGAACGTTCAGTTTTAAGACAGGAGGCCTATATAAGAGAACAAGATAGTTCATAGACACAGAGGATGTACTATATAGCAAACAATTAAGATGAAGACAAGTAGCACAAAAATAATTAATGGTTTGCAGAAATTTCTACAAGGCTGTCTTGCACTATTTGCTCAGGTACGTTTTGTGTTCCTTCATAACCACGCTACTGTCGGCATAATCTGAGAATTGAGTTGTTGTCTGAGCAACGCACTAGCTCCTGCAAATACGGTTAATAGAGGCAGCCCAATTTATGGCATATGGAGCAGACTGATGAGTGCTAGAAACATATGAACATTCTATTTGGGGTAAAAATTTTCTGCTTTAAAGGTGTTGCGTTCCATTTCACCTCAACGTGCAACTCTAATAAGACAGCGTGTCGATGCTCTACTAATTTTGTCTCGTGTCTGTATTGATTATGATAACGTACGTCCACATTAAGCGATGCCTTCAAAAAGCTTGCTCTATCATAGGGCGATCTCGCTAATTTTAATATAAAAACTAGTCAAATGCATTGATTTTGAATATAATAAGCAGTCGTCTTCCTCTTACCTAATGAATGGATGGCTTTTAATGAAAGGCGGAGGAAGAAGTCTTCTGCGAGATGAATATTTTATGTGAAGCCTTAATAACAATTAGCAACCCGCAGAAGTCGTCCTTTTTGCGTAGATACGAGCTCCTCATTCTACCAATTATACAATCCTTGATGATTCGAGCATCTAAGATCTTAATAAACAATGCATTCTTTTTATTAATGATTAAGCAACCATCATAAAGCAATATTTTTGCAGTTGGAGGCACTTGCTCTCTGAGAGAGGTGAAAATCAAACAATGACATGTGCTAGCAAATGCTTTTTATATGCTTTATTTTAAATCATCTCAGAACACTGACGAGGTTGATCTTTTCCTAATTAACAGTACAAATGTGGAAGCGAATTGCTGTTCTTTACTCCAGTTAATTGCATTGAAGACAGCTACAAAAACAATGCAGCTTCATTTTGAGAGAATGTACTAACACAGCATATTTCAATGTAATTTTCCTTTGCCATACTATGCTAAAACATAGCTTGACCACTCTCTACATAGGCTTTTCTGGTGACCACGCCCTTTAAACAATACGAAATTTCATAAGGAGCCATTCGCTGTTTGACGCCAAATTATCACAAATGTATTATTCTTCAAGCTTACCTTGAAATTATACAGACTAAGAAATAAAAAGGCTTCTGCAAGATAAGAGCCATATGAAAGTTGGAAAGTTGACAACACCTTTACATTTCAAGCACCACACATTATGTGCAAGCTTATCTCATTGCTTGAATGCAAGCACGTGACCGGAGGACATGCCCTGGGGAGGCAAAACCTGCCAGTGCGACCACTTTGGAGGTGGAAAAGCTTTATTTCCCTTTGTAAATCTCCAGGTTAGTGATTCTGTTGGGAGTATGCAAAACCATGCAGAAATTGTCATTTGAGAGCATTGCCCCCGTGCCCCCTGCAGGTACGTGCCTGCCTGAATGGTGTAGATTGGGAACTTTCAGACCTTTTTTATTTCTTATCAAGAGTCCATCGTTAGCGCTAGCCATCTGTTATAAAAATATTTTGTAACTTCAGAGGTATATGTATCGGCACCACCTTAATCTGTAGCTATTTTAGTTGCTGTGTTTTGTTGATAAATCCTCTTGTCTCTTGCTTTGCATAGGGTACAGAATTTTTCCCTATTTTCATTAATTGGGTTTTAATCATTGACTCTGATCATTTGCAGCCATAGAGATAATATATGTTTGCAGCACAGTGTTTTCCACATTTCCACAAACTCGTTATCATAACTGGAATTGAGGTTTTGTTTGTTGCTAAAACACTTGGCCTACTACTTGCCTACACTTCAAAACACAATCATTATTAGAAGTTTCGAAGTGCACAAATATATTTACAATGGGAGAAGAGGAAACTAGACGTGGAGATGGTGGAGATTTAGCTCCTGGGGTTCAATTTCTAAATACCTTTATTGTAATGGAAGATGTTCTTGACAAACTAAAGTTACTTGATTATGAATCGTCATTTTGCAAAGAATGGGGATTCAAGCCATTTGCAAGGTAAGCTAGGATCTTTTGCCAAAGTGTATTTGAAAATCTGCCATGTCAGATGCATAGTGTAGCACGAGCAAATTTATGTTGTGTTAGATGAATTTATAAGCCAGGGTGCATTCCGTGTAAAACTCACGCCGGAGTTACGCCAGTAGCTCCTCAGGTGTACGCCAAGGTTGAAGGTTTGCGTACACCTGAGGTGCAAAGATCAAAAGAACCGTTCATTGAAATTTACATTTTATTACGCCAGCAAGCTGAAGAGTATAGTTTAAGCAATATCCAAGCCGACAGGACAGCTAACTCCACTCCTAAGTACTTCGACCCGAAGATCTACGAAAATTCCCACTATACATTTTCTAAAAGAAGAATCTTTTTTACCTTAAGCCAGGATGTTTCATAATATTTTGCTAAATAGAGCCACATATCTGTGAATCTTGATGCAGTATTTAAAAGCCCTAAAAAGATGGATGTTTTTTGGTATTAATTTCCTGTTCAATAAAGCATTGTCTTATAGAATTTTTTCAAGTTTATTTTTAAAGTTCAGCCTGTCTGTGTCTCTTAAATACTTCTTAATCTTAAATAATTTGAGCCTGATGCTACCTGTATAATTGATTCTTATCCTTTGTAGCAGCTTTTGGAATCCTGAATTCATACTTGAAAGTATCAAACAACAAATGCATTAGAAACATTATCACTTTCCTACTTTGGTAGTCATTACTGTGTTAGATGCATCATTAGCTTAACACAGGGCTTGTAAAGATCAATGAACTCCTTGAAAAGTGCTGGAATTTGAAATGCTATTTCAAGGGCATTTGAAACTCCTTGAAAATGATAATTTACCTTGAAAATTGATTAAAGTCATTGAAATTTGTGAATATTTACTTTTTATTTCATTCACAGCAATAAAGAAGAAAAAATAATTTTAAAAAATATCCAGAAGCAAGTTTGAAGAAAATCACACAGGAAAACTTGTGATATGCCAAGAAATATCTCATTTTTAGCATTTTGGGCTTCATGTGTATTCACGTATATGCTGTGAATGTTAATTTTAGAGCTCTTTGAAAAATTTATTTTATTCATTGAATAGTCCTTTAAAACTCCTTGAATATGCATGTCAAAATCCTGCACAAACTCTGCTAACATCCTAAAACCAGAGAGTTTAATATACATGGCATATGAGTGAAATGCTAAATTTTGAAGTGAAGCTTTGCAGCACTAGCTGTTTGGTCAGTTGTACTCCTGTCTTCAAATCAATCATACTGCTAAGTACCTATTTGACACCCCTACTTATCACTCTGTGAACATTTTTCCAGCCCCTGCCTTTAATTTTTGGTGTAGAAAATTTTTAAGTCATGTTTGAAAGAAATATTCTGAACAAATATTTTGAAGAAATCTTCCTGTCAGCCAGCAATTTTTTTGCTTCTTACATTTTCACAGCCATTGACATCTGATTTATGAACAAAGAGAACTGCATGCTCTTGAGTCCAAAGTGGGCATACCATTCTGCTTATTAATTAATCAAAAAAATCCACCCAGGACATCCTTGTTCCAGGCCCCAGTTTATTTGTTTTGAGTCCATATTTGCATCAAGCACTGAAAAATGTGAGAAATGTTGTTCTTCATTTTATTTAAACTAGAAACAGCTTGTATAACACTTATTATAGCTATTGATACTCTAGTTTGGAAGCTTTGTAAATTGTACACCAAAGTTTACATTTCAGTAATTCATTTGCCTACACAATTTGGAAAATTTGCACACTTAACCAACCTCATTCGTGCACCTAAATCAATTTTTTAAATTATAATATTTCAGTTCTAATTTCTGTAATTGTAGTTTACATATTTCAATTTTAATTTATGCATGCAGAACCTAAATGTTACTATTGTGTACACCCCTGATTTAAAAAGTTTATGCACCTATGGGCTACTTTTAGATTATAATATTTCAATTGTAATTTATGTAATTGTAATTTAGGTATTTCAAAACTGAAATGCCTAAATTTTGTACTTTTTATATTTATGTAATTAGATTGTATAATGAACAGGCCTGTGGTTTGAAAAGTTTGCACATCCAAGTGTCACTTTTCCTTGAAAAATGCAAAATACACACCTGCTTTTGTAGCACCTTGTAAACACCTCAGAAAAATTGTGCACCAAATAATATTGGTGTGCCCTACAAAGTTCCAGTTCAGTTGATACCTAGAGAAGCCCACCCATCCTACTTATTCCAAACCCCCGTTAACTGGGTTTTTAGGAAGTTTCCAACCCCCTTACTATTCAGACTATCCCCTCTAAGAGTAGCAGTGTTATTTAAGATTTCAAGCATTTATTTCACCCCCACACCTATTATGTCCTCCACTAATTAATGTCTTATTCTGTATCCAGCCCAACCCCCACTTGGAGGTCATACATTTGTGAAATCTGAAAAATATTTGCAACTTATTTTTATAAAAAGATGTGTAACAAAAGTAAGAGGTGCAGGATGTGTCTTCAACATGGAGAGATTTAAATGATTTTTGAGAGTGAGTGTAAGATTATGAAAGGTGCTGAGACCACACCTTTCAGAGGTGCAGGAGACCACACCCCTTGATAAGGAATCACCACATTTTTCACCATCATTATTGTGTCATCTTAGAAATTTCTCTTTTGCTATAGAAACCTCAAGCAATCATAATACTACAAAACACAGCGAATGTTTTGCCAAACTATTGCAGAATTTACCAAACAGTGCAACAATTTTGGGAGGCATAGCACCTAAAACCCCCCTGGAAAATGCAATCTCAATGTCTCCTGCCCTCAATCTCTTAAAATATGTTGTTTTGTAGCATGTGAAATATTTAGAAATGATCACAAAATGATGTGTTGAATGATAATATGCTGGTTGATGAGCCTCTGAAGTGCTACATTCAATTTACATTTAATTTTAATGACTTGCATGTAAAGAAAGTAGAGAGTAGAAAGGGGACCTCTAAATTCTCACATACTCCCTCCCCCTCCTCCTCAACATTGTCTAAAACAATCTAAAGCTCAGTGCAACTCCTTTCCAGGGAAATTTTTGGAGAGTTGGCAGCTTCAATTTGCTGACAAAGAAGACTTCCCTCAAACCAAATTTCTTTGCCAACAAGCTAAATATCAACTGCAAATTTGCTGACAAACCAAATGATTGAGGGTTGCAACACCCCCACACCTCCCTATGACTACACCCCTGCCCACTGCCCCTCCTTGATGATTTCATATATGTATGACCCCTTGTTCTAACCTCACTTGCAATTAAGCATTTATGAGCAACATGCAGTAGTTTCATTCTCCTTTTATTTCATCTTGCTTCCTTTCTTTTCAGGCATTACTTTGCAGTAGCTACTAATCCTGGAGAGCAATTTTATGCATTCACTTCAGTTGTAACATGGGTTCTTAATCAATGTGGTATCAACCTTGAAAGACCTCAAGAGGTATATACAACTTCTTTCATCATATATAAATATGTAGAGGATGTATTTATCTATATATTTACTTATTAGTTTTGTATAATTTATGGAGTTTGCTCTCATGTTCTTTTCGTGGTAAAGGTAAAGGTAGTCCTGTATACTTTCATGTGTAGGGGAGTGTCTGTTAGAGAGGACACTTTTCCTGAGCCATCAGCATGTGAGGTAGGGTGGCCAGTTCCTTTCCCCACCACCTTCATCTTCCCAGTGTTGCCACCAGGTACCCATTTGCTGCTGGGTGAACAGTGAGTTGAGTCGGACTTGAACCATAGACCTTCCACATGGGAGGCATGCGCTCTAACCACTATGCCACTTTTTGTAGTAAGTACTGCAAAATTCAGTTCTGTATGTTTTACAAAATGACCATTTTATTCTGTATCTTTTAGAACCTGTTTGTCTTATCATAAGTTGTTACTGATTGCCAAGAGTGGCAACAGAACTTTTCCAAAAGGGGGCTGACTCCTCCAATGGGAGGCTAAAATACGGTTTTCAGGGTACTATTAATGCCAAAAATCTCTGAAAAAATAGTTTTTTTCCTTCTGATGGGGGGCTAGCATCTTCCAACAGGGGGCTATAGCTCCCTAGCCCTCCTCTGGTGCCACCCCTGCTACTTGCAAAATAGCAGGCTTATTGTGTGTTAATACTGTGATTCTGTATGAAATGTTTCATTATTTATAGTTATTATTTCATTATTTCTCTTTTAGTATGATGACCCAAATGCTACTCTTGCTAGTATTTTGAGTGAATCAAGAAAAATGGTGAGTTTTTTTCAGTTTCTGAGCATTGTTTTGTTACATATTATAGCTGATTTTCTAAATCACTAGTAAAGATTTTGCCTGGGTTTCTGTATATGCATTTTCTTTCTGGCAATGCTTCTTCATTTATAATGTCCAATTTCTGACCTGATTTTTCTTGTTTTGTTTGTATTGCTGAGCAGTGGGTTAGCCATTTCATCTCAGAGCTTTGCTTTTTCAGGGTATTTCCATTGACTTTCCACCTTCAAAGCTAAAAACTGGCAATGGTGAACATGTATGTTTTTTTTAAATTTGCTCTTTAAGTGGAAATTTTTCTAATATAGGATCACCTTGATACTTAATGCTTTCATAACCAGCATGTGTACTCTGTCATCTTTGACTACTGCACTATGATATATAGCTCAAGTACCAACCAGGAAATGTTTAGGCAAGGTATAGAAGAGTAGCTGATTGTTTAGCGACAAGTCTGTTTAGTAAATGATCTGCAGGGACAGAAGATTAAACTATAATGAAGGATGTCTCACATATAATGTGATCTTTTTGCACAAATTTATTACTTTGTTTCTTTAATTACACCCTCTCTTGTGTGCTTGAAGTAGAAATAATTCATTGCTGCATATTTTTATCTCCATTCTTTGTATAAAAATTTAGGCAGTATATCTATTGGATAAATTAACTGATGAAGCACTGAAGTTTCAAAAATTTTCATGGAAAAGGTACATTTAAGATATAAATTTGTAGTCCCTTTGCTCCACCTGAAAATGAGATTAATGTTTGCTTTTTGTTTTTGCAAGAGATTGATGAAATATTTGCCTATGAGGTAGGATCATGTTTATGACCACCTAGGGATGCCTTGCTGAATGTTAGCTAGGCTTTGTCATTTAGCATATGTGATGTCACAAGGTCATTTAGCATATGTGATGTCACAAGCATGTGCCCACACACATGCAGATCAAATTCCACATGCAATTGATCACACATGCAAAAAGGTGCTCTTGAGTGTTTCCTGGTTACTTCAAATTCCAATTTCATTATTTGGAAAGGTAATGGCCTTTATCTTGTCTTCACGCTTTAGACCCTAGCATTTTGACCACAATCATAATTTATTTACAACTTTCAAGAGCATCTTTTTGTGTATTGATTAAGAATTACTTGCATGTTTATCATTTAACTATGGCAGTTTCCTTCCTTGAGAGAATTTATGTGATAAATGTTGTCTTTGTTGCACCTTCCAGTTCTTTTCTTTGTTTCTTGATTTAATCTGAGTGTGAGTATGTAAAGACCTTCTTAGCAGTGTGATCAGACTCACAAAATCATTTGCACATGCTAATTGCCAAATGTGCAGTTGCTCATGACAAAGCCTGCTGGCCATTAGACTGAGGATTTTGAATTGAATCAACACTAAATAGTAGGCATCCAATATTTAATATTTAATTGAATTGAAGCTTACAAATTCAACCATTGGCCATCAAGGAACTATAGGCTGTTTTCCTGTTTTTAATTTAAAAAATAAATGAAAATGAGGGATTTAAGAAGAATTTAAATTCAAATGAAATGAATAAAACGAAATGAACTGAAATGAAAAATGTATTTTGTAGACCATTGCATGAAGATGATGAAGAGGAAGAGGAAAATGTTGTTGAAGATGAATCAGAACTGACTTTAGATAAACTAAATGACGATCTTGCTGTAAGTTTTCATTTTTCTTTTGACATGCTCAACTACAAACATTTTGTCTTGTGTGTTTGTATCATAGCACTGAGCATTCAGTGTCTGACAGATTTTTTCATATTTCAGGAGGAAATAGATGAAGTTGATGATGATGATAACTATCTTGATCTTGCTGGATTAAAGCAACCAGGATATGTAACAGTATGAATAATTTTCTGTTTATTTTTCATTTTCCATAACTGAAAGAGGATAAACAGCATCCTTCATTACTCACAATTAAAGTCCAAGTTTTTTTGTTCCTCTACATACAAGTGTTTTTGTTAGCTGTGTAGTTTTTGTCATTATATTGTAGTTTTATTTAGTGGATTAAAATATGAAGCTAACTGAACTAAAAAGTGACATGAAAAAAGAGAAGTATTTCGCTATATCTCCTTATATTTATAGCTGTAGTGATTCATTCAAATTTCCCTCAGCTTACCTTCACATTCAAAACTTATTAAATGAAATTTCTGTATTGATGATATACTTATATTGAGCAATTGATTTTGTCTGAAATTCTTTTGATTTTGTACAGAAAACTGGTTACTACTTTATCATTCTTTCATTGTAGGAAAAGCCAGAGGGTAAACCAGAAGCAATGTTGCAGTCAAATACAGACTCAGCTGAATGGAAATTGGAGCTAGAAAGGGTGTTGCCAATGTTGAAGGTTCACATTCGATCAGATAATAAGGTAGTGAAGCTACTGGATTATCAATGTTAGGCACAAAGTGGATCTATATACTCACAAGTTTGATCTCTATACGCAAGTTGCTCCTTCTTAATTTAGGCAGTTAAGGTGTTGCCAATGTTGAAAGTTCATATTCAATCAGATAATAAAGTAGTGAAGTGGATCTATGACATATCAGCTTTTGGATCAATATTGTTAGACACAAGGTAGATCTACATATACACAAAGTAGATCTCGCTATATATGTTGCTACTTGTTATTGTAAAGAGATTTTTGATTTGCCAAATGCAGATAAGACATTAAGGGATATTTGGTTTCATTTTTATAATTGAGGTAGTATAGTCACATTGATCAGGCATTTAAAAGCATCAGTGAAATTGTAATGAGATATTTTTTCATAGTTTTATACTTGTATACTATATTTTTGATGTCTCTTTTTCTTTCTAAATGAATTTTCTAATACTGTAGCGAGTCTTTTCAGAATGCTGTTATTGATTTGTAACATTTCATAGCTGTTATTGATTCACAACCTTACACTGCTTTTCAAGTATGACTAAGTGCTCTACTACTCATGTTTGTTCTATTTATGTGCACCAATAGACAATTTGTCTGCTTCCTTGGCGGTAACTTTCTGAAAATTGTGAATTCGCTCTAGATAGGACTAGCCCTTTGAAAAATGCTCTCCATAATAAGTCTACTTTCTTCAAATGTTATTAGGATTGGAGAAGCCATTATGAACAGATGAAACAATATAGTGAGGGTATAAATACAACCCTGACAGATACGAAGGTTTGTTTGAAACGCTTGAAATTTCATATTCTCTCCTGTGTTCTGTACATTGCTAAACTTTGTTGTTTTGCAGCATCGTGCTAGGCCATGAAGCATTTTTGGGTGGGCGAAGATATCACATAAAGGGCTTTGTAATCGTCAAAAAGTGATATCGAGTTTGTCTTGTTGAAAGATTGACCTAAACTAGAAAAATTTTGTGATAGTTCTAGAATACTACTGGTCGTAGGTTAGTAGGCACTTAAATGTTGACTAGTTTCATCATTGAAACTTACGGCAAGTTAAAGTACACGTTTTTTTTTTATAAGAAAATCATTATTTTGCCTGAGCCTCAACTTTCTTAACTTTTTCCGAAATTGAGCCTCAGATTTTCTTAAATTTTTCTTCACTTTTGCTGAAATACACTGGCTAGAGTGGTTTACACTTTCGTTAATACTATTGTATACTTGAATTTGAATTCCATCATTAACATTTTGAATGCAATAACGACGAAATTACCGATTTTTGGCCTATAAAAACACCTAATTTTGGAATTTGAGCCTCATGATTTTCTTACGATTTTCTTAAGATTTTGACGATATGAGCCTCATTTTCTTATAAACTTTTTTTTTTTAACAAAAAAACGTGTAGAAAATTAATGAAAAAGGCTTCTTTCTATTTAAATAGAACCTGTGCAATACGAAATACCCNCATTTATTATTTGTGATAAAAACATTGACCTGAGGAACCGAGATTGCTTAGGCCTGTTTCATACTCCGCATTTAAGCCATATCGTGGTTTAATTCCATTAAATACGGTGATTATACAGTTGAAACTCGATTTGGTTTAGTACACCGTATATAATTTACCATTTTTAGCTGTTTTGACCAAGCATTTGTGGCTAAGCGGCGATTGGAACCTTCAAGGTACACAGTTCGAATCCCGAAGAAGGTCATTGATGGAGGGCAAATTTTTTTCTTCTCCTAGAAAAATGATTATTCTCGTAGTCATTTGAGTCATATTAACACTTTAAGTGATTTTCGTATTTTTCTGACTGGTAGGCATTCGAATTGCTGCTGTTTTTCATCTCATTCTCACCTTCGGCTCAATTTCATCATCATTTGAATGTCCCTGTGTTATTGTTGCTATTTGCATTCGGAATTTAGCATATTTCGCAACAGACTGCCAAAAGCAAAGGCTTTGATCAAGCAGACTATCATGAATAGTGTTGAAATACGTTGTTCTTGAGCTCTTCTGTTTGCCACAGCTAGTTGCCCTTAAGCAGCCATTACAGTTTTCAATTTCGCGGGTCAACTTGAACATGCGCACATAGGTACAATCTGGAAAATATCTGGATTAGTTAGGATTTTGAATGAAGATTGCACATTGAATTAAATATCATACGGCAGAAAGACGGTGTTTGAAACCACACCGTATTAGTGCGGTACTATACGGTGAGCAGTACCGTATAATCACCGTATTTAATTGCTAAGTTCAATTTCGTTTTAAACGCCGTTTTTAGACCGTATTTAATTGACACTTAGGCTTTTTCAAGTAGATTTTTGCTGAATATTTACATACAATACGGCTTAAATACGGTGTGAAACAGGCCTTAGAAATTCGTTTATTTGACGCTGAAAAAGCACGTACGCTGGCAATTTGTGCAATTTCAAACCGTTTTATATAGTTTTAGCATACACAAAGCATAATTGAAACTCCCAT
>OLMO02000231.1:18147213-18172138 GCA_900291935.2 Cassiopea xamachana
GTAATTGATGATGATCTGCTATTGTTGCATTACTCTGTGGATCCAATATGCCTTTGAGGAAATCAATGTCCTGCAAGTGCAAGTGAAATAACAAGACTAATATTGAAAGATCCATAAAAACAGAAGCAGACACACAAGCAGGTACACTTTACTTTCAAAAGTTTGTCAAAATAAGTCTCTTATACACATAAAAACCCTGAAGACATAATTGAAACAAGTTATTCTAATACATGTTTTTTTGTAAGAAAATCATCGTTTTGCCTAAGTCTCAATTTTCTTCTATTCCCAAAATTGAGCCTGAGATTTTCTTGAAATTTTCGTAACTCTTACTGCAATATAATGGCTAAAATGGGTTAGCATTTCTTTGTTCATCTTGTTTACTCAAAGTTGAATTCTATCTTCAACATTTTGGATGTAATAATGATGTAATATCAATTTTGCCCAACAAAATACTTAACTTTGGAAATTGAGACTTCAGTTTTTTTTTAAATTTTGACCATTTGAGCCTCATTTTCTTATAAACTTCTTCTTATAAATAAAATGCAATAAATGAAGAGAAACATGAATGAAAGTTTATGCTGGATCAAGGAAATGCTATTGCAAAAAAAGATGGACTATGGATGCAAGGAAAGACTGGTTGAGTATGAAACATTTGCCAGATTCCTTAAAACTACACCAAAAATGCATCAAAGCCAATCATTGTTTCTCTATCTTTTCATATATTTGCCAACAAAACTTAGGTGAATTACTTGCTTTTAGCAAATCAAATGGTTTTTTTTGTTGCTAGACATTCCTACATACCTTGAAAGCTCTCTGGCAAAATTCTTCAATTCCATTCACTTCATAATTTGATAAAGACNCCATCTTGTTTTTGTTACTCTACATGAGGTGAATATTGACTCAATAGCATGACCTAATAACAATTGAGCAAACTAATCAATATTTCATGTATCTGAAGTCAAAATGCTAAGTATTTCTGAAGTCATCACTTGCTAGCTCATATAAATAAATGAACAGTTTGCTATCATTCAACTTATTGTTTGTTCTGGGAGACCTGGAGCACTTTTCAAGCCTCTCCTATCACTTCTAAAAAAATTCAACTTTCAAAATAGCATTCAGAACAAAAAGCAATAAGCTTTTGTAACAGAGTAAACTTGAAGACAAAATCCAATTAATTTGCTTGTTATGCTCTTGCTTCTCTTTAATTGCTCTGCTTTATTCCTAGCTAGGTTTTAGCTCTAAGTTTTTGTCTTACCTTTAAGTCAGGGCCTATTTTAGAGTGGTCTTGGAAATCTTGAGTGTGGTCTTGGAAATTTAAAAGTGTGGTGAACTGTCTCCCTTTCATATGGTTCTTATTCTGTAGAAGGATTTGTATTCTGGTCTGCATATGTTCTATGTAAAATTGTGGAACAGTACAACATGTGTTTTAATGTGACATAAAATAACAAATGGCTCCACATGAAATATTGCATTGTTTAAGGGCGTGGTTACCAATTAGGGTGTGTAGAAGCTTTATTTCAGTGTAGTTTGGTCTTGGAAAATTTCTCTAAAATAGGCCCTGCTTTAAGTTCATGCTAAATACAAAGACAAATTTGCACAAGCAGGCTTGAAAGTCTAAGGTTATGTATATAAGGTCCATAATTATGCTTAAAAGCGCTTCAAAATTTTATTAATCTCATAATCAAGTTAAGTATTGAGACATAACACTAATAGCTAATTGTGATGAAAGTCTGATCTGCTTGAGGCAGTATGCCAAGGTAGATCTATTGACAGCATTCCATGAGGTGTAAATCAAAATCAGAGAGTAATCAGTGTAATTCTACTTATACAATCAGGGTAAAAACAAAAGGGACTAATGAAAACTCCAAACCAAAATTAATATTATGTGAAACTCAGGATCTAGAAGATATATCAAATAGAGTGTATAACAACATGAAATAAGTCAGGATCTAATAAAGATGTGCTGCCACAGGCAGCTTCAATCCTTCCAGGCAGCTTGTGCTAGCCATGGCTATTTTCTTACATCACCTTCATTTCCCTGAGTTGGCAAAACCACCTGCAACTTACAAGCTGCAAAAAAATTGTCAGACATTTGCATAAATTATGAAAGACAAATAATACATAAAACAGTAGCAAAAAAGGGAATTTGAAACTTACATTTCTCTTTTAGAAGTAGAATTCTATAATCTTCTTCTTTTTTATTTGCATCAATGAAGTCTCTAATAGAATGTCCTGATTTAATAAGAGTTTCTAATANATATCATTTGCAGTTGATACCAGGCTCAACAAAGAGCTGTAGCTAGATGAATTGTATTGGCAATCAAGACACCACCTCTCAAATTCCTCTGCAGCATCTAGAAATTGATCTTGCCTCAACAACAAAATAATTGAGTTGGGAAAGTCATGTTGTGGAAATCTTGAGAAGTTGCTAGGAGCAGGATCAACAGTTTCATTTGAACGTAAACTGTAGTTATCCTGTATTTGTGGGCGCTCTGTATAACTACTATCAAATGGCTCTGGAACTTTCATGGGTAGTTTCATCTCATGGTGTGATTCAGCCATTTTTGCTGGGCCTACAATTAAAAATGGCTATAATTCTAAGCCTCAAAAGTGAAAATTTTCTATCAATGCAAGCAGTTTCCCTATAATAAGCCATCACCAGTTCTATTGCATCAGACAAGGTAACTTAGATGTCATAAATTACTAAAAACAATATATTCAATTGTACAGCCTTGATGGTGACTAGTTGTACAGTGAGAAATACAGTTTTAACAAAAGTTTTAACAGAACCTTTGCATTCTTATCTACTGCAATGACTCTTCTGGTGATACTATTTATAATCAAATCTCAAATGATTGCTAAAATAAGTGATAAAAATAAACTATTAATGGGGAAGAGTAAGCATCATGCAAAAAGATAAATGGAAAATCTGAAATAAGGATGAATTGGCAAAGGCATACCAATCGAGAGGCTTCACTATAATAAAATACTATTGACATAAATACAGTGGAATCCCGTTAACCTACGACTCGTTAACCCACAGTTCTGCTTAACCCACAGCTTATCCTTAGCTCCTAATTTGTTTTAATTCTAATTGTTTTAAAACATTTTATTTCTGATTTGTTATATCAATATGGATTTTTGCAGAAACTAACTGAATATTCGCCAGTTATTGTTTCGGTACCCTATTATCGCCCACTCGCGTGTATTCAAATCTGTCTGAATGATTTGACCTTGGGGGTGAACTCATGGTTCACTTAACCCACAGGGGGCAAGTCATGGACCCCAGAGACAGCGAGTTAAGGAGATTCCACTGTATGTGTTTCTAATCACCAGCAATGTAGATAGACAACTTAATGGAAAACAGCAGACTGTTGCCAGCAAACTCCACACTCATTTAGTAATCTACTCTATAGCAATACTGTTGAACAATAAAATCATACATTTACCAGAACTAAGATATATATCATCAAAGTCTTTGTCACTGTAGCCAGCATAAGGCTCATGTGGAGGAGGATCTGGGGATGAAGGCCTTTTTCTTGACATGCTTCCCCTTCTACCAGCACCTCTGCCCCTCCTTGTTGGTCCACTAAATCTAAATGCCATAGCAGTGTGAGACTATGCCTATGCTTCTTTGTTCTCTACCTTGATATAATATGCACAGAATGACTATTTTCCATTATTCCTATGATACTGTTATCAACAATTGTTCCATTCAAAGCAATAAATATTTGCTTTTTGCTTGCCTAAGAAAATAGGAAAAGACATGAATAACTTGCTGTCATGGTGCAAATACAATATTCATGAAATTTTATTGAAGCTGAGAACAAAACCTTTATCATAAAGATCTAAACTACAATTTTATCCTCAACAGAAGCATCCACCTTGATCAGTCACAGCATAAGCCTCTCCTATCTCTTACTATGCTAAAACTTTGTGGTTAATGACAATGAAAATTGAAAAACTGAATATGTGTGAGATTTTCCACGTATTGCAGCCAAAAAATTGTCCAAACACTGTGTGGTCATAGAGGCATCTATTATACTTTGCTCTTCTAGTACCCTAAAATCTTCTAGCTTCTTTACCTAGCCTTTTTACATGTTGACATCTACTGCTCAAAGCTGTTGACTTGCTGCAGCCTGGAGATATAAAATCTACACAATGCATGTAAACAAACACAAGTACAAATAGCACCAAATATCTTCATTTACTTCAGAAAAGCGTGGACTATCAGTATATATTTCTATTACAAAAACAAACTATTCCTTTCATTTTCGTATTGCAAAATTGTGTGAATGCATGAAAATTATCACGCTTGCATATGACACAATTAGAACAAGCACACTCATGCCTTTCAGCGCCTTGCCACGGCCATTTCCATGTGTGTGTAGTAACATCATCGTTTGAAACAAAAAATCTTGAGTGTGTCCTTGCCAAACTCTACAGACCAAGATTATTGACATGCTCCGTGCAGTAGACAAACAATGATGCGACAACGTACTACATGAGTCATTTTATGTCGACCGTGCATACTTACAGCTATTTTAGATTCCTATTATGCTTTTCGCAAAGTTTCTTCCATAGAGCCTACGGTTTCTGCCATGTTATAATTCAAAATGCCTCGTACTGACGCTGCGCTCGTTGATTTATTAACCACCTAGGAGGAGCAAGTGCAAAATAATCACGTGTCCCACTTTGAACCAATTGAAGTTTATTTCGTCACTACCAGTGGAGAACAAGTGAAAACATCACAACCTTGGTCTCTTGAACGTCGATGGTCGAAAGTGACTGGTACTGTGAAAACAGAAGAAATTGGACTTTGTCTTTACGAGATACAACAATATGCCTGCCAAGCAAAGAATGAGGATAGCCAGTGAGAAACATAGCCAGAATGTTACATCTCGTGGCAACGTACCAAAGTCAATGGTAAGCCAAAAGAATGAATTGATGTAAAAAAGACGATACAAAATTAGGCCTACTTTTGTATCGGCTTTGTGTTGTCAAAACCGAACGTTATATATGTCAGTTGGATAGATGTGTGCCTTGGCACTTTGTTAGATAATTCAAATTAGGATGTTGTTTTAAGTTCATTGACAGGAAACATGAGTATATTGTTTACATATATCTGACAATTTTCCGCTAATTTTTTTTGTCAATTACCAAGAAACGATAGAAAAGCAATAGCAATGCAAACGTTTTCTAGCTCCTACAGAATTACTTTTTTGCCACGTATACTAAGTTCCTATAAACGCATTTTTGTTTCTATTCAGAAATACCTTATAGCTAGTACGCAAACTATTTACCATGAATTACATTTTTGGCACACTTAAAGCGTGGGCTAAAGAGACAAAATTTTTTTTGCAGAGGCCTGCAGAAGAAAAGTACCCGGTCGGACCCATGCTTCTTGGTCTATTCATTTTTGTCGTCTGTGGATCAGGTTAGCTGCTTTTGTTGTACATCCTAGGGGTGGAAAAATTTAGATTCCTGTAATGCAACTTCAAACTGTAATTGTTTTTGTATTGTTTGAAAAATTTCACAAGTGCATTAGATTTTCTCTGCTTTCCTTTTCTCTTCTCTCCCTTTCATCTTCTTTTCTTTCCCTATCCCTTCTTATTGCCTTCTCCTTTTTCACTCCACTTTTCTCCCCCACTTTTCTTCTTTCTTCCTTCCCCCATTTCTTCCTTCCTGCAGAGGAAGCAAGCATCATGCAAAGTTGCTTTGCACCTTCATACTTTTTCTCCACCTCTGCTATATCCAATAATCTGTATTTTACGTTGATGTTCTTCATGTAATAATAGCAATTATGGTTTAATTAAAGTAATTGAGACTCAGCAGTACCAATCACAATGTGTCATTAGTAGTCATCGCTTTGAAAGCACCTGAAATATTTCAGGAAATGCCACTATTCTCAGCCCTAGCCCTATCATCAACCTCTATCCCTTACCCTAACCCCTACTCCAATCCCTACCCTTACCCTGAGACCTGTTCCACTTTTGCATTATGATGGGTTACATATGGCCATGACCATTTCACACTGATTGTCAGCATGTATTCACTTGCCTGTTCGGGGAGTCATGCTGCGATCTCTTGGATGCCTCTTGTTGGTGTTTATTTATATGTTGATTATGCAAGTAATTTTATGTTACATATATCCCTAATGCTCAGATTAAATCAAACATTTGGCTAGGTTCTGCAGCTGATATGATATTGACATAGAAATTTCAATGAGTTTGTTACTATGGTGAAGAAATACAAGCTATCCTGTGGCAATCATTTGCTCTCTTCCGTAACTACTTTGAATCTAAGTTAGTGAGTTTCCATGCCAGCACTATTTCTTAACTCTGCCACCAATATGATATCATGTGTGAAGGGTGTAGCAACTAACTGTATTTGGTTTCAACTAGTTTGGAGACTTTTGATTACCTACTTCTAGCATTATATTGTTGAAAGCTTCTATCAATTGCTATAATGGCTACTGATACAGATTGCACCATTACACTGTACTATGTACAACTTAATATAATTTGACTCTTGCATGGTTTTTAATCCATACTTGTTATTTTATTATTATCCATATGTGCTATTCTTACTTTTTTTCAAGTGTTAATAGTTATCAGTGTTAGCCTTTGCTTAGTTTTAATATGTATCAACTTTTTCTTTCAATTTTAGCCGTATTCCAAATCATACAAAGCATCCGAATGGGGTATTAGTGATGGTGATGTGATGATATTTCGCTACTTTGAACTTTATTTAGATTAAGCTCTAAATAATGGCCTTTTTCTCATGCTACAATTGCATGAGTTCTAAATGTTTCAAAGAACTCTACAGAACCAATGCCTTTGCACATATTTTTATATGTTGAAGGAGCTATCAAATATTTGAAATATCTGATTCTCAGTGAAATTATTATTATATTGTATGTAGTATTTGGGGATGAGAGACCATATCTGTTAATATTTTGTTGTTTTTCTCATTTTTTATACATGCAGCCTTCTTGTGGTATTTGTCCTCAGGGTGAATAGCAGCCACATTTTGCTTGGGAAACTTGAATATGTAGTCCATGCCTGGAGACATGTGCGATTACAGATGTATGTGCCCACACACATGCAAAATCTTCAGCACTAACAAAAAATCTCTCGTGCCAACATCACTGTCAACTGTGCAATCACACATGCCAAATAGGAACTTCATTATTACAACTGCAACACCAGTGATTGTCATCTTTTGCCTTTATAACTCTGCTTTATCATGCTCTTTCCTAAATGAGACATTTGAGATAAATAGTCTGTTGGTACTGAAGAACTTAGCAAGAGCATGAAAATGTGGCAACATTGTTAGACATAGTTAAAGCCTTTTTTCGCCTGATATTTGTCCAAGTATGAAGCGTTGGATAGTGACCAAAACGTTAACTGAAATGTATAGCCAGATACAGATACATATTTTGGTTAACATTTTTTCGCTATCTGGCGTTTCATACTCTGACAAGTGTCAGACAAAATAGCTTTCAAGTATATCTTAAAATGTTGCTGCTTTTTTGTGCTCTTGTTGACATTAGAGATACTTCAGAAACAAGAAATTATGTATTTGGGATACACAAATCTTAGATTGCATATGCAATTCCAAATAATCAAGAACAATTGCTTTTGCAGACAAATTCACATGTGCAAATTAATGCTCTTGTATTAATTCCTTCTGGGCATAGACTGAATTTACATGCATTGCATTTATTGTCACTGGTACACCCTGCTCTGCCCTTAGTGCTATGTTATTTGGTTGCATTTGTTTGACTCTTTTACATTAATCATAAAGGCTAAGTTTTGGCAACTATTCAGGTGCTGTGGGTTGGCATATTTCCTTTGAGGTTTGAGGTTTCTAGAGGAAATTTGACTTTCACTTTCAGTATTTGACAACTGTGCAAGCTTTCACCACAACACTCACATACTATTATGCCCCATTCATACTTTACCATTTTCATACAAGTATAGTATTGAAATGTTTTCATATCAAAACAGCACAGTGTAGACATTATAGTGCTTTTGAATGAAATTGTTTTCATATGATGCTGGATTGATTCATATCAATTGACCCTCAATACCAGTATGCCATTATTTTCCCTTATTTTGAATGTGTATACATTATTGGTCAGAGCTGTTGAGGCTTTTTGAGTTGGATGTGCTGAAAATATGTAGCAGAATAAGTTTTGTTCCATTAACTTGTGCAATTTGAGATGTGTTTAGAAAAATAATGCAACCAGTCAGGAGCAGAGGGATACTTTTCTCTTTGGAAACTTTGTATATGCCTTTATTACCCAGAATCATTGTCATTAGTTAGGTGCAAAATTGACTACAGTTGACTGAGGGTAAAAGCAATGGTAGATTAACAACTGATGTCAGGAGCATCAAAGCAACTTTCAAAGTGGAGTGGCCTGAGATAAGTTCTGGTAAAAATAATGAAACTTGCTACTTTACAAAAAGTGGGGGCCAGCCACCACCCCCCCCCAGCTTCCACACCCCTTGGATGTCATTTCAAGACAGTGGGAATTGAAAAGCAGGTGCCATTGCCTTCAAATAGCATTATGTAGTCACACTGGTAAGGGGCCATTCACATATTACATCACACTAATTTTGGCATTTTTAGACACCCACAAACCTCTGGCAAACTTTGTTACAAATTACCTACCCACCCTCTATTGTGTGATGTCACATTATGAAGTTTCATGCTAATTAATACTTATGTCATTTTTGGCCTCAAAATGTCATTAAAGTAGAGTTGCCAGATTATTTTTCAATATGAAGCCAGATTTCTTCTAAACAAGGCCAAACTTGCAATTATGAACCAAAATGTGCGTAATATAAAGTTGCTTTAAAATGTGACATCACACTGCAAAAACAACCCACCCACCTATTGCCACCAGCCCCTACCGTCACCTTGGGGCAGGCTTATCTCGGTACTTAATACAATCATGTAACTGCATGGGGGCAATATCCAAGGCTCCCACACCTCTTAAAATTCCTAAAACATTCTCAAAAATCCAAAAAATAGCCCTAAAGTTTCAGGAATATTTTGCTGTTCTCCTACATTTTTTAAAAGTTGAGTTTTCAGCAGTTTTGTTACTTAATACATTATTCTCCTAAATATACTGTTAAAAGTTGATGAAAAAAGAATGGAAACCCTGATACCGGCAAATGACCAGGATATTTAAACTAAAATAAGGATCTTGATCCCTTCCATTGCAAAGGCTGGCTCTGTCTCTCTAGGACATCATACTAGAATTTTCATTTAGGGGGCGTTGCCCCTGTGCCCCCCTGCAGCTTAGTACCTATTTGAAGCATGGAACGAGGCAGAATCAATAAGGCCCGCATTTACTATCATCTGTTATACGTTATGCGTCTTGTGACAAGAGGGTTTGCACAAATACGCCCGGAAGTAATCAGCTTCCTTTCTCGTTCTGTTGATCGGTATCAAATCAAATATTTACTTAAGGAGACTCCACAGCTGCTGGCACGCTCACTTTCATCGAAGATGGCGGAGAATCCAGATCCAAAGGCAGCGAGATCCATATTAGAGTTTCACGCATTGGATATAGATGGGAATGATGTAGCTTTATCCAAGTATGAAGGCTATGTGACTTACATTGTCAACCTTGCGAGTCAATGAGGTCTAACAAAGAAGAACTACGCTCAGTTAGCTGAACTGCATGCAAGGTTGGTAGTGGATTGCAAATATTCTTAGGCCAGTTTCATGCTAATGTAATGTCAGTGAGTGATAAGGCATGAGAGTCTAGATAGAATTTAGTTTTAGAAATAGCTTACTTCAGAAAAAGTCCTAATCTGGTAACGGTTTATATTTGATTCGCCCAATTAGTAAACAAAGTAAGGCAAGGGTGTCCCAGCCATGTTTGATATTGTTTCTTAATTTTTGCAGTGGCCCAAGCATCTCTGGGATGACGAAATAATTGTCCCATACTCTCTTGTCAGAAGTCAGTACCCTAGTGAAATGAGGTGGTCGTTTATATGTTACTGGATTTTTAGTATCTCCATGTGCAAGGATTAATTTTCTGATTCGCAGCACTTTGGCGGGAAAATAATGCGAAGATTAGGTTGAAGTTGGCGTTGCCAGGCTAATGGTCGCTTGGGTCTCTTAAGCTTTGCATGATGAATTCTACATAAAGTGCTAGTTCACCTTACAGGAGAGGTGTTCGAAATTGTGAGACTATGTAATGAGCTGATAAGGAGGGAAATCATTAGCATTGATTTGCATCAATGTCTTTACGCAACGGAATAACTAACTAACTGCTGTATATCATGTAGTGTCATATGGATATAATGGCAGAACAATGGCCAACTTCATTATGCAATTTGGGACGCGAGCGAGTATTAATCTTCGTGCTGGGATAAGAGAAAAGAGAAATTGAGTACAGTACTATGGGAAATTAGTTGTAGGCTGTAATTATGTCTAAGAGGGCTCAGGGGGGTGGATCCCCTTTTGCTATAACAGATCTGACGTCGATCGAAAACAGCCGAAACGACTTTGAAAGTGGAAGGGCCTGGTCACTAGGTTCGGGAAGAATCTCGGAATTCTGTTTATCTTGTTGGCTACAACAGGACTTTCAATGCTTTTGGAATATGCACAAATGAAAAATAATATATTATGGTAGCCTACTTTCTTCTGCAACAAAGTGCAAAAAGTAGTGAAACATTCTATTTTTTGCAAAATAATGGGGGGCCAGTGCCCCCTGGCCCCCAGTATTGTTCAAGTTTTGGATTATGGCACAATCACCCAATTTTTGTATTGACCTTACTTTTCACCATGTATTGACCTAGCTTTTCAAAGTGTTTTGTATTGATAAATTTTGCACTTTTACATGGTGATTACACAATATTATGATTAACCAACTTTATTGTATAAGTAACTTTGAATTATGGGTGTGGTCACAACTGTGACACTGCACAGTGTGCTGCTTCTAGATGCAGTTGTATAAGAAAATGATAATGTCATCCAGTAAACAATGTATTTTAAATATCCTATATTTTGTGAACTTACAATTTCTCAACAGCTTTTCAAATCTAAAAGTCTTTTACAACAGAATAATGATTCCTTGGTGAATATGCACAATTCTGTTGACACCCAATCATCCCATAAATTGTATATCAAATTGTTCCTAATAATGCATTGAATCCAGATAAACTATAAAAAGTGTGGCAAAGCATACCAATAGTGAGTAATCTCACAAAAAACACTTACCAAAGTATGTATGTTTTTTTATTTATTATTCAAATAAAACTCTTACAAAAATGAATTGCTTATAACACTATATAATGCTACATACAAAACCACTTGACTATATTGCAAAGACAATATATGGGGGAGCAAAAACCCTGACTACCATGGGGCCATTCCATTTAAAACTTAAAACTAAACTAAAATTTAAAATATGATTACAAACTACATACAAGACAAAAACTAAAGAAAGAAAGCTTCCTTGCAGTAGATGTTGAGCCTGTCAAGTAAAGAAATGTTGGGAGCTGCCATCCTCCCTCATGAAATTGCTCCGGCACTGAGCCAGTGCTCTCTGAATTTGAATTCAAATTTAGTGGGAGATCTAGTGGTGGTACTCACCATCCACTGTGAAACATGCTTAACAATACTCCAAATAGTATCGAAGGGGACTAACTCACTGGCAGTGGAGTTTCTGACACCAGCTTAATCAACCAAATTGACCAGTTTTGTTAATAAAATTCATGGTGAGTTGAAGTATACTTTTGTTAATACTATCTGAGAGGTCTTCATCACCATACAGAAGAAGCTTTATCAGAACAACATTGAGACTACACCTAGATTGTTATAGCTTGTTCTGTAGCATGTGCAGTAATGATTTAGGTGTGAAATCTAAGTTCATGTATTTATTTTTGACCATATTTGGACAAATTTATAATGGAAGACACAAAAACTAACACTAACCCTACACCCGAACCCTTGCAAAGCACACCCTAGCCCTACAAATCCCTTCAGAAACATCACATTCTATCCCTACAAATCCATTAAGATTCTTAACACCCTAACCCTTTTGCCAATGGAATTGTACACTACTGTATCTGTATTCCAGATTGGAATTTTACCTTGCTATGGGGATTGCTCCCCCATGCATATCAGCTGTCACCCGCTGTTGCAGCTGCGCATAATACTTCTGGCAAGACCATGCTGTACTCTAGTCTCAGTCATGCATGACTCTCAGCTGCAAAGTTCTAGTCCCAGCTACTTACAGCCATGCCATTTCTGGGACAAGAAATAAATCCCCCTTGCATTAATCAAAGTTTCCAATCTGAACTGCATTAAGTCTGGTATTCAGTGGTAGAGTGTATTTGCAAAAAATTGAATACACAAAGGCAGAAGGGTATTCCATATCAAGTTTACCCAAAAATACCAAACTTTGTGCAGCCACCCTGCATAAATTTTCTTGATAATTTGCATAAGTGAATGGCAAAATTTCCAAAAAATTTTGACATTGAGACTATACCTAATTGTTATAGCTTCTGTTCTGTAGCATGTGCAGTAATGATTTAGGTGTGAAATTAAAGTTCATGTACATCTGAATTTGATTAAAACTGCTAAAAAATTTGTTTCCTAAATCAGCTGCAAAAATTGAGGACAAAGGCTTCAAGTTCAGGCCACGGCCTGGTGGAAATGTTGATTTTGAAAATTTTATTCCAAATGTTTATTTGTTACCTCAAGGTTAATACAAGAAATTTCAGAATGGAAAAGAACTGGCCATAAGGCGATGAGTGCTTTATGGCAGTTTGGATGTATACAATCCCAATTTTATTCATTTCCAATATTACAACATTTCAGTAAGTCAATAAAATATGTAATTTATGCATCCAATTTGCCACAATTGGCTTATAGCACTAGGACTGATTCTTGCCCCATTCTGGAACTTCTCATACTAACTTTGTGGTAACCAATCATCATTTCCGGAAAATTTTGAAAATCAAAATTCCTACATGGGCATTTTCAGCATTTGTAATCTTTGTCTTCGGTTTTTGTAGCTGATTTTAGAAAACAGAATTTTGGGTGTCTTTGTCAAATTCAAGTGTACAAGAGCTTCAATTGCATACAAAAATCATTACTGTAGGTGGTACAGGAGAAATCTTATGGGAATCTTGGTGTGGTCTCCGTTTCCAACATTTTTCTACAAGCCTTAGCTCAGAAGCCAGATGAGCTAGAACTCTGAGATGTTTGATATGAACTTTCCTTATCAATGTCTTCCATTCAGCAGAATATCAAGAAAAGCTATGAGGGTCAGTTTCCAAGCTGGGTATACTTGGTGTGAAATATCCCAGGAGTGTTTTTAGTTTTTTAGGTATCAAGAGAACTTGAATTACACAATTGGCTGTTAGAGTTTATTCTTCTGAACGAGAATATATATAATATAATTGAATAAAAAAATAAAAAACGAACATTTATACAGGATGTACACTTGAGCTTTTGCTGTTGTCAATGTGTATCCTCGAGATTGCACTGCATTTGCTGTGCAAAATAGGCCTTCTGTAAATGGTTTCTATTGCCTTTTTCAGCAACTGGTGCGGCCTTTGTTTAGTGGCGGCTTTAATCTTGGAGATGGGCCTATTTAGTACTAGTCACAGAATGCTCGTCACGGGCGTACAAATGTGAAATCTCGACAGCTGAAGTTGCGATGAAATTACAATCCAAACTTCCTTCGTGAACGGTGTCCTCTGATGTCATTTTTAGTGTTTTAAAGTATGCGCGTTTTTAACAAGAATATTCTTGTTGGCTCGGTATGGGGGCACTAATAAAGGATGACCGCATAATTTGGCCAACTTTCCACCCCTCCCCCTTGTCCATGCCTGTCCGCTTTTTGCCTAGCACCCCCTCGGTCTGAATGCGCGGACACAAATTATGATCCGTTACTTAATTATGGAGGCTAAATGTAGCTTCGCCATCTTTCATAGTTATTGTCAAATGTAGAGTAGATTCTCTATTCAAAATGGTTCTCGTGATATGAAAATAACTTGTGAGTATAAGCATACTTACAATATTCAAGGTATGTGCAAGGTCCTTACGTGCATCCATTGACCAGATCTACCGTTGTATGTATGTATATCAACTTGTTTTCTATCGATTTATTAATTGTTTAAGCTATATGCATATATGTGCAAACTTCTCTAAATCAATAGAGGAAAATAAATTGACGTAAAATAAGCATAAACGTTTCTAAATTCAATCGACAATCTGCAATAAAATAAAGAAATTACTGTGTTCATATTTACGTAATCTACATTTGCAATAAGGGACATCCCACTTATTTAGCATGTTTTTTGAAATATTCAGATTTTCTGCCGATTTCGTATCATTAGGCAGTCCATTCCATATTTGAGGTCCCAAAGATTGGAGGCTATTTGGGCCAAAAGTAGATTTGTTCTAAATGTTCTATAATGTTCTAAATTGTTGATTTCTCTCAGAGAGTAGCTAGGGGATTTTACCTTGAAAATTTCTTGCACAAAGGAGGGGTTTAATTTGTTTAGAGTCTTAAAAAATTCAATGCAGAGGAATCTTTGTCGGGAAACGTGCATATTATACCTCCCTGATTTCAAAAGTAAATCACCACATGAGCTGTGTTGGTTATTGTATAAGAATCTAGGAACACGTTCATTGATTTTGTCTAATTTCTGCAAGGGAATAGTTGAAGAGAAATGCCATGCTAAAGGGCAATGATCATAATTTGAAAAGATAGAGCTCTGAACAAGGTTTTGCTTTTCATTAAAGCAGTAAATCTTTGAGTCTTTTTAAAACATAAGTTGTGATGCAGCTTTCCAACAAATTTCAAGGATATGCTGCTCAAAGTTGAGCTTACGGTCTAGGTAGATTCCTAGTAACGTGATCGTTTCTTCCGACTTTAACAGTTCTCCTTTAATGTTTAAGGTTTCTCCACTTGTGTTCGTTTGATCATTTCTTAAAAGGATTATGTGAATTTTTTTGGATTAACTATCATTTGATTATGTTTAAGCAAAATCAAAGCTACTCCAGCTTCCTTCTCCAGTACCCCAATCAAATTTGAATAAGTCTTGGCAAAGAAAGCCAGAGTGTTGTAATCAGCATAGTTGTATAGAGTTGCTTCTTTCATGTATAGAAATAGATCATAAATGTAGAAGTTGAACAGAATGAAGCCCAAGATAGAACCCTGAGGCACACCTGATAAAATTGTTTCGAAGGATGAGTACGTATTATTGATTCTGACAGACTGTTTCCTCCTTTTAAGGTATGAGTACATAAGGACTAGAGCATTTTCATCCTAGCCATATGTATGCAGCTGGGCTATTAGTAAATCATGTAGAATACGTTTTTATCTAGAAAGAACCATCTATGTATTTAGAAAAGGCATTTCCCTAAGATTTTACAGGTGTAGTTTAAATAAAACTTTTAAATAATGTAAATAAATAAATAAGTACCCTCTATCCTCATGTCAGCTAATCCTGATACCTCTGTGATTGGGGCCACATCTTAATTTTCATTCCAAATAATACAAAGTTTTCTCTTGAAAACTTCTAGGGGGGCCCTCAGGGTGTCAAAACTTTGGGGATCCTTGGGAGTTGTCCTAATCCCCAATCTATATCGGTTACGCCACTATATACATGCCTTCTTATGACCACTTTTCTTATAAAAAGTCTTTTTTAACTTAATTCTCAATCTTTTACTGCCGTAGCTACTATGAGCGTGGTCTTCGCATTCTTGGCTTTCCGTGCAATCAGTTTGGGAAGCAAGAACCGGGAACTAATGCTGAAATAAAAGAATTTGCAATTGCCCATGGTGCCAAATTTGATCTGTTTTCGAAGATCGAGGTCAATGGAAGCAATGCACACCCATTGTATAAGTTTTTGAAGAAGGCCCAAGGTGGTACATTTGGTGATAGCATCAAGTGGAATTTCACCAAATTTTTGTGCAACAAGAAAGGCGTGCCGGTTAAACGATATAGCCCAACGAGTGATCCACTTTCAGCAGTGAAGGACATTGAGGCTCAGCTAGACAAGGATTAGATGATTTACTATTAATCATGTTGTAAAAAGTTAACTTGATTGCAGATGAGTGCTTACCGAAGTTATTTAATGTACAGATCATCGGATAGTAATGTGTGATTGAACTGTATGTACACCAGAGTTCACCAACTTTTCTTAGCTTCAGGGCCAAAATCACTATATAATGCCGGAGCCAGATGCTAGTAATATAGAGCCCTGTTTTAGATGATACTGTTCAGTCTGGGGCTGTTGTGAGAAAAGTATTACTGGCAGATAGCAAGAGCTGCAAAATGTACATTAGACATCAATATCTTTTAAAGCAGTATACTGTAGAATCCTGAATATAAGCCTCCTGAATGCATGCCCCCCCCGAATATAGGCCCCCTGTAAACTAACCCAAATATTCTTCCGAATTTCACCTTACAGAATATAAACCCAGGGCTTACATTTGGAATTCTGTGTGTATGGTTAGTATAATGAATGAACATGGACAGAGCACTTATAAAGCGCCTCTGTATTTACTTCAGCCGACCAAACAATGTTTATGAACTTCTATAAACCCAGAGCTTACATTTAGGGTTCTGCGTGTGTAGTTAGTATGATGAATGAACATGGACAGAGCACATATAGAGCGCCTCTGTATTTACTTCAGCCGACCAAACAAGGTTTACAAACTTCCATAAGCCCATGGCTTACATTCAGGATTTTACGTTATTACATTAAAACTACATATACTTTTTCCGCAAGCACTGGGACCTGATTGGGGGGTACCTAGGGCCAGAAGTTAGTGATCCCTGGTGTGCACCAGTAGTATTTTATCATTTTGATTATTAAAAGTTTTTTATAGACCTAACCTTCCGTTTACTTTCTAAGTTAGTGAGTCATCATTCAAATTTCTTAGAGCTAAAGCTGTTACTCTTCTCATACAAATGTCGTTATGTTATTCCTAGTATTTCGTTTTCCCACCGCCATTAGTGCATTTAGGATTCCAGCCCTAGCTGAGATAGCGTTTCCACGGGACATTCTTGGTACGGAAGGCCTAGCGTTTCCACGGGACATTCTTGGTACGGAAGGCCTAGCGGTTTCACGGAACTGCTTGGAACAGTTCCATATGGAGCTACTAATCAGTTCCAAATGGATCTGGTTTCGAACTATGTCCCATTTGGAACTGTACTCGTGGAAGCGACTGGAATGGTTCCAGATTGAAGTGAACAAAGCTCAAAGAAAAGTGATTGGCACACTGCTTCTGCTTTTCTATCGTTTTCCTACACACCTCCTAAGCAGTTGTCTCCTGCACAGTTTTCGAGCATCAGTCTCGTGGAAACGCGAGGCCTATCTGTACCAACTGTTACGGTTCCAAATGTAACCTTCCCATGGAAATGCTGCTAAAGAGGTTCTAAAACGTGAGGATGTTTATGATGGCTTTATCGTAATTCCATCAATTGCTGATTTTCTATTCTTGCTAACTTTGTTCTTCCTGACCGTGTTTTAATCCATAGACAAGTTCAACTATTCTCGCAGCCTAATACTGGATCGAAATTTGGGATGAAAAATTTCGTTTGGTCTTCGTTCACATAGACATTATAAGTTTTAAAAAGCCCACTGAATGACAGACCAAGGATCATTGTTGTACTTAGAATGAGCTTACCTTGAAGATAACTGAATCAATATAGAGCATCGTTGTGAATGAAGGCCAAAACAAACTTTACCCCATACTTCGACCCAGTCCTCGACTACGTGAATTGCTGAAATGGTCCATTGCTAAAGTGATATTTCTCTATAGACACTTTTATTTTTATATAGTTAGCACTTTCCTAATCACCGTCCAACCAATTCTACTTTGCCGATGTGTAATTGTAGATGTGATAGTATGTAAGACAAGCTGTATTCTCAGCGTATAGCTAGTAATTTCTATTTTGTAGTGATTTAGCGTCTTTTAACGTGTATTTGTGATGGACTGCCACTAAACGCATTGTGTGGCAGTCCTGATAGAAAGTAGCAATGCAGTGCTACTTTCATACACGTTTGGAGAACAAAGTAAACAGTGGTATTTATTGTTTTGGTGAACAATATAAACAATGGTTTTTATTGTTTTGGAGAAAAATGGTGTGTATTGTTTTAAAATAGGCCTTGTTCAAAGCGAAACATCGCAATAGAACAGAAAAAGAGAAAGAGCGTCTTTTCTACAGTACACTGGCATGAGATGAGAGTTTTTGCTCGTGTCATTGGCGGTCAGCCCTTCCCTTTTTCGTTCTAGATCTTGAAAATCCACTGAATTTAGGTTGAGGGATCAACTTCTCCTTTTGATGAATGATAAAAATAGATGCATTCTATTCTGCAAAAGGGCGTTTTCTGACGTACTAGAGGGCGTTATCTCAAAGAATTTTTGTGGGAGCAAGCCCCCCAGACCCCTATTTTTCAGTACGAAACCTATGAGCAAGGACTAAATACTTTTGATCCATTGTGCAGATCTGCAACACAAAACAGCTTCCAGTTTTTAACTGGACTGCAAAAATCTTTGTGCCCCCCCCCAAATTCAGTTCATGCTGCCTACGGGTCTGTCTAAGACTGTAAAATTGTTGCTTTTGTTTTGTACCTACATATTAGAGTCTGGGGAAAGTTTGCCTTTTCCGCCCTTTGTCATGGATAAAGGCGTCGCTTTTTACTAAGAAAGTCAGAGAAAATGTATGAACCCTTGAAAAGGTGTATGAACCCTTCCAGGCCAGTTTTGAGAGGGGCAAATGGAACCACTTGCCCCCAAAATTCATTATTGTTTTTTCTGTATACTACCATTTCTACCAAAGTTCTTCGAATACTGACACAGCTTTAGGAATTTTTCCTTGGCAATAGCGAGAATGTAAACTCCCTAAAGTGCTAGTCATATGCCCTTCAAATAACATCGTTTTACGAAGGCTATTTTGTAGCTAGCATAACTCGTATGAAGTGTTCCAAGACTTTTGGCGGACATTACAGGCCTAGAGCTTTCCTTTCTAGCATAACCATGTATAATGAAACCTATGGACAACAGAATGAGTTTACCAAAATTTTCTGAAATACCGCGTGTTTTTATTTATAAGACAGTGGTTTATAGAAAAGTTGTGCTCGTGCTCTCAAAAAGTTAGACAAATTTTACTGCTGGAGCTGAAAAGCCTTTAGTGTAAAAAGAAGCGTGTATTGAATTTATCATTTTATTTCTCCACTACGATTCACATCTGCTTCATCACCACTTTTGCTTCATCCACCTCCTTTGTTTCATCCACCTCCTTTGCTTCACCACCTCCTTTGTTTCATCCACCTCCTTTGCTTCACCACCTCCTTTGTTTCTGCCACCTCCTTTACTTCACCGACCTTCTTTACTTCCCCGGGCAGTCGCGGCTCCTCTCTTTCCAAAAATTAGAATGCGTGGCAGCAATTTAATCTCAATAAGTTTTTAATGCATGAAGAACGGAGATAAAAGTAGGAAAGGCTATGAGAAAAGCATGATAGTGAAACGTGATGAATACCTTACGAAAAAGAGAGTGTATCACAAATTCTGTCAGTTCTGTTGATTGTTGATTCTTATTTCTGAACCCATTAAATGTGTTTCTGATTCGAGAGTATATCTGCTTATATCAACATCACCTCTCTCCTCCCTACCCCAGTAATCGAGAATAAGTATTTCAAAACATCCCCCTTCTCTGATGACATGATCAGTGCATGATGCCATACATTAGAGCTACAAAAATATCGCCACTGCTTTGCCGAAAAACATGAATTCTCTGTCCGTTTTACACCGGCCTATCCCCCGCCATACCGAAAAAAGTCTACAAAGAAAATATATAAGGTGACTGCGCTGTAGACGTAAAGTGAGTACGCAGTAGAATTAAAGCGAGTGCGCAATAAAAAGTGACTGCTCAGTAGAAATAGTGAGTGCGCAGTAGAAAGTATATGTTGACAGGATCCTCGACGTAGTTGGCCGCATCCATTGTTTGGAAACGTGAGAGACAGCGGGAGAGGGGAAAGAAGAGAAGAAGCAAAAGAAGGGGATTCTGAAGAGGGAGCGATTAAGGCCCCGCTTACACTATAACGTTTTCGTACGAAAACTGCATGGAAATGTTCCGTTTTGGCCTACCATCTACACTGAACCGTTTTCCTATCCGGCATAAAATGAAGACTATTGCATAGGAAAATAATATAGCGTTTATATTAAGCCGTTTTCATACGAAAACATTTACATACCGTTTTCGTGTGAAAACGGTATAGTGTAAATGGGGCCTAAGTCAAACGCGTTGTCAAAGACAGTTAAGCTTCCGAAAGTTATCAAGTACCCTATTACAGATTTTTGTAACTAAATTAATAGGCCTACCTTTTAATGATATATTCCTTAATTATTGTAGCCTATATATGCGATCATTTTTGTTTATTTCTACAACTCAGAGACATTTTGCTCGCTACTACACGAACAGGATAAATATATAAAAATAGTCTGGAATAGTAGCGTTCAGAGATGTGCAAAATTAGATTACAAACAATGGATGCGACCAACTAGTCCGAGGATCTTGTCAGCATATATTTTCTACTGCGCACCCACTTTATTACTACTGCGCAGTCGCCATAAATATTTTCTAGTGCGCACTCACTTTGTTTGTACTGCGCACTCGCTTTAATTCTACTGCTCATTAAAACAGTAAATATGGCGATACATATCCAGTGAATGACCCCTTATTGATCGATTAACCAATTTAAGAAATTCGACGTTTGCTATTAGTTTGAAAATTTTGAATCAAGACTTGTATTTTTCAGGGTAGTTCAGGAGAACATATGGCCATATATCTTTTGCAGGTGTCCACTCAATTCAAGTATATCTCAACTACATTCACTCCTACCTCTGTAATCTCAATATATAAAATGTCTACAGACGTTAGTGGCTATGATAAAAATAGGATTAAGTTGCAATCGAGATATGGTTTAATCGACTTGGCAGTTGCATAAGGTAAATGATTTATGTTTTTTCATGATCTATCCTGAGAAATAAAGCATTTGGCTTCCCACGTTGTGCCTCGGCCTCCGCAATAGCGGGGTGAGTGGCCAAGCGGTCTAGTCACTTCCATTGGCTCAACTGAAGTTAAACATGGCTGTGTACGGTCATAAACTGGATGGGCGACCTTCCAGATGAACGACCAAAACAGCTCACTCTGCGGTCCTTCGGAAGGGACGTTAAACTAGGGATCCCATGCCTGGATGTGGCATGCATAGTACGCCTACATTAGCTGAAAAAGCTAGGTATAACAGCCTACTCAACACAAAGTAAACCACAACAACAAAAACAACGCATCACACTTTGTAACTGCCAGAGATTTAGGTTAAAGTTTGCGGTTCTGGTAAGAGGGGTAGAGTTTGAAATTAGGTTGGGAGTCAGGATTTTGGTTGTTAGGTCCGATCGGGCCTTCATTACTAGCCCCACTTTGGATATGGTTAGGGGGTCTTGTTAGGAAGCAAGAAGCGCCACTATTACTATTATTATTATAGACGTACCCCCGTCTATAATAATAATAATTATTATTTCTTTATTTACAATTGGTAAAAACGTAGTTCAAAATAAACCAACTGTTTAATTACATGTTTTTATTTACATATAATACACGAACGACTTTCTCCCTTCCAGTTTTTGATCTTTGTTTTGAACCTTTATATATTTTGAGCCGATTTTATACTATCTGACAGAGTGTTCCAAAGACTTCTGCCTCTACTCTATTAATTTCAGGAGAATGAATTATTAGAGCACGGAGAAAATTGATTGCCTTGTAGGAAAACAATTACCAGCGCCAACCACCTTCTATTAGCACCCTTTTTCTATTGAAAATTTGTTGATATCCATACCCCCTTCTATTAGCACACCCCTTATATTTCCTCCTTTCTGATGTGCCTCCATCTTGGCAGTTAATGATAGAACAAGTGTGGTGCCTTAATTATAAAAGATTTCAGCTCGGGAAAACATTTAATATCATAAATGTATTTGGTACAACAGGTATGTAATAGAGGTTGCGGTTAGGACACATTTGTCAAACTCAGGCCCGTGGGCCAAATTTGGCCCGAAATGTAATCATGAATAGGCCCGCGAGATGATATCAAATGGTCATTAGAGCTGCCCCGCGGTTTATGCTATGTCTTTGATTTCAAATTTAATTTCTCCTATGTTTGTAATACAGTGCCGTAACCACCGGGGGGCAAAGGGGGCTGGAGCCCCCCAATAATTTCTTGTTAAAATGAATTTTTTTCAACTATAATACTATCCTAAAGTGTACGAAATAGAAAATTAAATATTTTCTGTCTTGTTATTAAATAGAATGTGAATAATAATAAAACCATTAGAATAAAAGTTTAGATGGAATTCCTTTAATCGAATTCTTTTATTCTTTTATTACAGCCATTTCCGGAAAATAACATTCTGATAAAATTGTACATGCATGCGCACGTTTTCATTTCTTAAACGCCACAAGTGAAGAAGAAGGTTTGAAAAACAAGGGGTCAAACAAGAGTATTTATAAACATTCGAGGCTAAACAATATGCTTACGTTGCATATCCACAAGGACGAAACCGACAATCTTGATCTTTGTAATGTTGCAAATGATTCATTCTTCTTGGTGATCGTAAAACTTTGTTTGGATGTTTTTAAAAACTACATCTATTTTACAATCATCTTATGTAATAAGATGTAAGAATGTTATTAAAATCCACAAGAATTGTAAATATTTTGGTGTATTGTCTTTCACTTTTTGGATCTCTACTTTTATAACATTGAGACAAATTAAGTAAAATGTGACCCGTTATAACGTGTTTAGACGTTTGAAAATCGTAAATTTTCTCAGCTCCTCTGCCTCAACCATGTCAACATAGTGACTTCTGAGCCCCTCCCAAAATTAAACTCGTGGTTACGGCCCTGTAATATCATGGTTGTTGCANAAACTTGTCAACACAACATCCCTAAATTTCGTCGGAATTTGTCCGGGTTTCGCCCCTTCACTGCCAAATCGTAGCTACGCCACTGTATAACAGCCTACTCAACACAAAGTAAACCACAACAACAAAAACAATGCATCACACTTTCAAGTTAAGATGGAATCGCAAAGTTTCACTTCTGCTCGACCTGATTACATTGTAACTGCCAGAGATTTAGGTTAAAGTTTGCGGTTCTGGTAAGAGGGGTAGAGTTTGAAATAGGTTGGGAGTCAGGATTTTGGTTGTTAGGGCAGATCGGGCCTTCATTACTAGCCCCACTTTGGATATGGTTAGGGGGTCTTGTTAGGAAGCAAGAAGCGCCACTATTACTATTATTATAATAGACGTCCCCCCGTCTATAATAATAATTATTATTATTTCTTTATTTACAATTGGTAAAAACGTAGTTCAAAATAAACTAATATAAACCAACTGTTTAATTACATGTTTTTTATTTACATATAATACACGAACGACTTTCTCCCTTCCAGTTTTTGATCTTTGTTTTAAACCTTTATATATTTTGAGCCGATTTTATACTATCTGACAGAGTGCTCCAAAGACTACTACCTCTACTCTGTTAATTTCAGGAGAATTTTGCCTCCCCCAGATTCTTATTAACACCCCCCTTCTATTAAATTTTACAAATCAATCATGATTAGAGCACGGAGAAAATTGATTGCCTTGTAGGAAAACAATTACCAGCGCGAACCACCTTCTATTAGCACCCTTTTTCTATTGAAAATTTGTTGATATGCATACCCCCTTCTATTAGCACCCTCTTATTTAAAATTGGCCAGAATGAACACCCCCTTTATTTCCTCTTTCCTCTTGTGCTATAGACATTAGACTAATAGCTATACCTGCTTTCTGATGTGCCTCCATCTTGGCAGTTAATGATAGAACAAGTGTGGTGCCTTAATTATAAAAGATTTCAGCTCGGGAAAACATTTAATATCATAAATGTATTTGGTACAACAGGTATGTAATAGAGGTTGCGGTTAGGACACATTTGTCAAACTCAGGCCCGTGGGCCAAATTTGGCCCGAAATGTAATCATGAATAGGCCCGCGAGATGATATCAAATGGTCATTAGAGCTGCCCCGCGGTTTATGCTATGTCTTTGATTTCAAATTTAATTTCTCCTGTGTTTGTAATACAGTGCCGTAACCACCGGGGGGCAAAGGGGGCTGGAGCCCCCAATAATTTCTTGTTAAAATGATTTTTTTTCAATTATAATACTATCCTAAAGTGTACGAAATAGAAAATTAAATATTTTCTGTCTTGTTATTAAATAGAATGTGAATAATAATAAAACCATTAGAATAAAAGTTTAGATGGAATTCCTTTAATCGAATTCTTTTATTCTTTTATTACAGCCATTTCCGGAAAATAACATTCTGATAAAATTGTACATGCATGTGCACGTTTTCATTTCTTAAACGCCACAAGTGAAGAAGAAGGTTTGAAAAACAAGGGGTCAAACAAGAGTATTTATAAATACTCGAGGCTAAACAATATGCTTACGTTGCATATCCACAAGGACGAAACCGACAATCTTGATCTTTGTAATCTTGCAAATGATTCATTCTTCTTGGTGATCGTAAAACTTTGTTTGGATGTTTTTAAAAACTACATCTATTTTACAATCATCTTATGTAATAAGTTGTAAGAATGTTATTAAAATCCACAAGAATTGTAAATATTTTGGTGTATTGTCTTTCACTTTTTGGATCTCTACTTTTTTAACATTGAGACAAATTAAGTAAAATGCGACCCGTTATAACGTGTTTAGACGTTTGAAAATCGTAAATTTTCTCAGCTCCTCCGCCTCAACCATGTCAACATAGTGACTTCTGAGCCCCTCCCAAAATTAAACTCGTGGTTACGGCCCTGTAATATCATGGTTGTTGCA
>OLMO02000231.1:18185828-18207255 GCA_900291935.2 Cassiopea xamachana
ATTGTTCGTTCTACAACTCATGGACGAAAGAACCGGGGGGTACGGGGGCACGTGCCTCCTTTTTCAAAGACTCGGGCAAAGTACCCTTTTTCATGAGACATGGTTGCCCTCCTTGGAAACTCTGAGTATGCGAAAATAAATAGAAAAATACACGTTTCCGGCGATTCCAGAAGTTCCAGGTTTCAAAATTGCTCGGGGCAGGATGCTCCCGGACCCCCCTAGCTGGTTTGCATTTAGGGACTGCCACAATATTAAAACTTTTTCACCATGTAGAATTTTTTGTTATTTAAGTAAGTGTTTTACCCCTCAGACAAAGTGCTCAATCTCACTTCCAGAGACCCTGACAAAGAGCCCCTCCATCCATGTGCCCGCCACTTATAATGCTAGTTGCTTTTGTGGATATTGTACCAAACGCTTAAACAGCAATGTAGTTATTGCTCACAAAGCAAGATGACAAAGCAGATATCTGTTAGGAACAAATAAATTGTGTAGAGAAACGAGCCTTTTGCGCCTTTACGCAAATTTGTAGATTTTGGGTCATTCCTCAAGTTGAGTTGAAAGGTCACTGCTTCTTGTCTAAATTCATGTTTTTTTAGCAGCCAGTCTCACTCTATTAGGGCTGGCTCACCTGTATGTAAATAGGCCTTATGGACATTCACATAGCTCATGCGCACGATGGAGGGAAAGGGGTTGCTGAATAGGATATTCTTTGCATACAAGGGAGGGGGGCTGTTTTTAAGCGTATGCTTGTGTATCAGAAAGAGGAAGATCAACATTTGGAGAATTTGTGCGTATGTCCTATGTGAATAAACCCCCTTAGGAGTGTTGTTGTGCCCTCTTTGAGTAAAATTAAATTTTAAATCCTTCTAATTTTCCAAGAGTGCTCTCCTTGACTTTGCACGTAAAGATTCACACGAGAAGAGTATCAATGGTGGGCAGTGTACCAAAAACATATTGTCCTCGAATGAGCTTGTGACGTTGCAGTAAATGGTCTACATAAGCCTGTATTTGATCTGTGGTTGGCCAAGGCCTCTTGCATCTATAGTCAGAGGTTAGGAGGGTTAACCGTGATTTAATTTTGTTTGTATTTTAGCCTACACCCATACATTCCATTTGTATTAGTACTCCTACTCATTTTGGTTCAATGTGTAGAAAGGCAAACTCCTTGTTAGCACCGAAATATCACCTACATTTGCATGGACCCAGAGAAATAGCTTGTGTTTGGGTGTATGTTAGTTAAATATATATGTGTGTGTATATATATATATATATATATATATATATATATATATATATATATATATATATATATATATATATATATATATATATATATATATATATATATATATATATATGTTCGGTCATGTATTACGTCGTTATGATGAAACACCAGCAGTTCAAGCCATGAAATTCTACTTTGAAGAATCAGAGAAAAAGTTTAGAGGTAGACCCAGATAAAGTATCGTAACAACACTGAATGAAGACATCAACAGGGCAAAATCAATCAACAGAGACTTTCCGATACCAACTTTGAGGAGAAAGGAAGATTTTAAATACATAAGATCGTTGGCACAGGACAGAAATGCTTGGAGAGAGTACTCAGGTGTAATTTGTAGAGCAGCAGAAGCAGAAACTACATGAAACACTCTTGTTGTTAATGCGAAACTGCAATTATATTATATATATATATATATATATATATATATATATATATATATATATATATATATATATATGTATGTATATATATATATATATATATATATATATATATATTGTTGAGCATGGAACCACCTGGAAGGAGAGGAAGGGGACGCCCAAAGCAGAGATGGAAGGACACCATCAGCGCTGATATGCGTGCTGTTGGTGCGAGGGAGGAAGACGTGGAAGATAGGGACACATGGAAGGCGCTAGTACCTGCTGCAGCGACCCCATACTAAATGGGAGAAGCTAGAAGAAGAAGAAGAAGAAGAAAATATATATAATATATAAGATATATATGTATATATGTATGTGTATGTATGTATATATGTATGTGAATATTGTATAGATTTATGTATATTATATATATTTATATGTACAAAGTGTAATGAACCAAAGAATAGACTGTTATTTGCAATTCTGAGTATTGTGCTTACGCTCTAATTAAGCAGGCTGTGATACTGAAAAATTCCTAATACGTGTTGCATATAGCAGATACGTGGTAAGAGAGACAATAGCTGAAGTGTTAAGGGGAAGTTAAGAATAGCAGAAAAGTTAACCGGATGTCATATTTTCTACTATTCAATACATACATACATACATACATAAATATATATATATATACATATATATATATATATATATATATATATATATATATATATATATATATATATATATATATATATATATATATATATATATATATATATATATATATATATATATATATATGTATATCTAATATGCAGGAGCCTCAAAGACAATATATGCCTGTCATACCATCCCCCTATCTTGCGCAATTTCTGTAATAGTACTGCTAAAAAACTACCTTACTTAATCTTTTCAGTTCTTCACATGGATGAAATGTGCATGAAGTCCTTGGAGGACACGGGATCTCACCTGGTGTCATCGCTGTTTGACAGCAACCTTTTTGCTCCTATGCTACTTATCAAGACACTCCTACCGGCATTGAAAGCGCAGAGGAAAGGGAAAATTGTATGCTTAACCACTATTGGTGGAGCTATCGGTATTCCGTTAAACTCAGTTTATTGCGCAGCGAAATTCGCTCTGGAAGGACTACTGGAATCGCTTGCATCGGAGTGCATGCAACATTCAGTGACGTAAGTTGCAGCTTACATTATTTCAGTTACCCATAAATTCACCCATTTGTCAATTAAAATGTTTAATAGCTTTAAAGATAACTTTAAAATACAGAGAAAATTCAAACCTTCCTCTGGCAGTAACTTATTTACGTATAACTTTCTTCATTATGCAGCATCGAAGTGGAAGTCCCATGCTGTCCCTCCATTTTCCTATTGCTAAATCACCCATTTACATCTATAAGCATTTTTGCTCAAGCGGGATTTTTTTGTAAAATTACTGGGCCGTCCTCAAAACTGGCATAAGTTTAAGAAATCTTCCTCCGGCTTACAGCCGTGAAGCTATGACTTTCTGGACTCTGGATAGCTTATGAACCTGTGAAGAAGCCAAACATTGATAACAAATTTCATTACAGTAGAGTCCCGTGTATAAGAAACGTTATAAATTTCAGGTCTGATGCGTTTTTTGTAAAAGAAGACATAAATTTCAAATCAGCGTAAAGTTTCGTATTAGAAAAGCCATTTTATGTACTATTGATCAACTACTCAGACACTCGATTTACAGTTATGATACAGAAACTAGCTGACAACTAGTATTGTAGAGATTAATTCATATATGAAAAGGCTTTTTTCAAAAGAAAAAGCATTCTTTCAGACCTTCACCAGTTTCTTATAAAAGAGGGTGTCATTTTGAGAATCAGGGGGGCCTGTGTTTCCTAAGTTTATGTTTCTTATATATGGGGCGCTACGGAAAGACAGCTAAGGAAGTTTTCAGTTTGAGAATTTTCTATAGCTGCAAATAGTCAAGAAATAGGAAGCCGATTCCATTCATGTACAGCCAAAACTCACTTAGATAATTTTTAAAGTTTCTTTCCTACCTTATTTGTGCCTTTAATCTTGAGCTCTAGTCAAAATTGAAGGTCAAATCCGAATTCGACACAACAATAATGTATTGCTAAAGGTTTGATGCATGAGAAGTTTTTTAGCAAGAAACAGGCATTCTTTCAGGCCTTCACCTGTTTCTTATAAAAGAGGGCATTATTTTGAGAATCAGGGGGCTTGTGTTTGTTAAGTTTGGGACACTGCTGTATATCATGTGACATATTATTGTAAAAATAGTGAAACTGGACCTTTCGTATTTCGAAAGCAGCCGCTATGGCTTCACATTTACCCAACTGAAGTAACCCTTAAACATTCCCTATTTTGTCTCAGAACTTTGTGTTTGAATCAATGTGTGTTCCAATGTTTGAACCAATTTTGTCTTTATATTTTTGAATCCAATTGTAGTGAATCTACAAATCCTGTTGCAGATTCATACTTAAACTGTCTCAGCTAGCATAATAATATAGATAGAGCCATCATATGTTGTTTTAGCATATCTCACTCAGTCCATGCCAGATATTAGTAAGGTGCGGTATGTTTGGTTATAACCATTCAGGCATGTTACATTATTCTGTGGTGAAGTCAATTGCTGTTTTAGCTATTTCCAATAACATAAAAACAAAACACCTAGAGATGAATGATTTTGCCCGTATTGCAAATCGCTGAATATTTCTCAGTTGAAGATGAAATCCACTTTCTCTTAGCTTGTCCCCTTTTTGGCGAAGAACGTCTAAGATTTTTAGAAGATATCCATAGACATTTCCCATCTACTGCTTCACTGAACGATTTTAATACGTACATATGGCTAATGAGCCAAGAGGATTATAAAACAACCAAACGTTTGGGGATTTTCTGTAAAAATTCTCTGGAAAAAAGATCCAAATTTTAAATTGACCCAAGTAGCATCTATACACATGTAGTTTTATAACTTTTGTTAAATATTTAGTTGTGCGTCTATTGAGATAATTATTTTGTTATTGTTGCGTAGTTAGATGTATCTTGTAGTTCGCTGTAGATTTGTATGCAGTTAAGGGCCATCTCGGCCTAGATATTTGAATTGCAAAAAAATGACAAAAGCGTTTATTAGAAGAAGAGACCTTATAACTAGTTGCATTGCTCGAGTCGATCAAGAAGAAGCCAGGGAAAAAAGACGAAGATTTTTTTTAATAAGGAAACCATCAGTTTGTCTGAGCTTCAATTTTCTTCCCTTTTCCCAAAATCGAGTCTGAGATTTTCTTAACATTTTCTTAGCTATTACTTAACTATATTTGCTCAAATCGCTTACACTTTCTTTGTTTATCGTGTATACTTGAATTTCAATTCCATCTTTTACATTTTGAATGTAATAGTGATTCAATATCGATTTTTGGCCAACAAAGCACTTAGTTTTGGAAATTGAGCATTGTGATTTTCTTATGATTTTCTTGCGATTTTGGCTATTTAAGCCTCATTTCCTTATAAACTTTTCTCATAAAAAAGAAGTGTACTTCTTCTTCGGAAGAAGTAGAAGTAGAAGCTGTGGAAGTAGAAGCCGAGGAAGAAATAGATTAGAAGGACATCAAAGCAAATTCCAGGAAGAAGTCTTTATAACTCTTCATTATGCATACACCCCTTGATGCAGGTTCTCCTCTGAAGCTCAAGCCTAAATTTTCTCTGAAATTCAAAGCCTTATCTCCTCATGGCATGAATAAAGTTTGACTTTTCTTGATCGCACTTGAGGAGGCATATCTATAAAGTTATTTCCTTCCTACATTTTAGTTTGAGTCCTTGTCCGACTTCTCCTTATAGAATTTGATAATTCACAAGAAGTGTTTTGTATTTAATGAGTCCTCTTATATTTCAGAATATCCATTTTACAGACAAGCTTGGACAATGGGCAAAATCCCTCAAAGTTCGTAGTGGAACTTCCACAGAATGGTGGCATTTGCTCAAACAGTGATATGGAAGATAAGATAAAAACACAAGATGACACTGTCAAGCTGTTAGAGCGCAAGGGCTTATTAAAGGATCTCAATGCAGTCAAGATCAGTCGAACAATAAAAGCTATCGTTGATGCAAATGAACCATATTTCAGATACGTTCTTTGTAAGCGATGTAGTTCTGTGCTCAAAGAGAAGTTTAAAGATTTACACGGCAGTTTGACAGTAAAAGAAGTGTCGAAATTCTTCCTAAATGCTGATGTAGGTTGATAGTTAATTTCCAATGATTTGCTGACTAAATTGCGTGCCATAAACACATGGATGCACCCCATTAGGTATGAAACCAATTATAGCACATAGGGATCATTCAGATGCTACGTAACGGACAATGTTTTTGTTTTTGACCCCTACCTCTATGTAACGAATTGTCACGCTTGATTTGATACCAGGGGCGTCGTGGAACTTGTAGAGTAGGGTGGGCCATATTCAGAGATTCTCCGATAAAATTCGAACCCTTCATCTTCACTAACAGCAGAAGTCCGAATATTTTCCGACGAAGCATTAAAATTTCCGAAAATCCGACGATTTCTAGAAAATTGGGGCCACAACGCCCCTGGTTGATACCCCCCTCTTTGCAACGTAACATACTTGCGAAAGACCCCCGATGCACAAGACACGCCCACCAGCTTCTTTTTATGCACACTAGTATAATATGAAAATATATATAGCATAGGATGAAATGAACTAGCATAAGATAATATGAAATGATGTAACGCCAATAGTACCACATAGTAAGATATAAAAAGGTCAATATGGCATATGTAACAGCATGATTAATTAGGTGGTAGCCAAGGACGCCTCCAGCACGGGGGCAGGAAAATTCAGGAAATTCAACCTTACACCCCTCAACTAAAGGGTCTTCGCGACGTCCCTGAGTGTATCTTTGGTAGATCTTGCCTCCTGCTCTTTTCTTGCGCAGGTGTCCCTAGTTGCAGCCTATAGTCAATCATATAAATATTGCAATGCGAGTAGCCTGGCATCCTTTACCTCCTGTATGATTCATAGCAGTATCTTACAAGAATAGTGCACACCCCATCCCTCACTTTAGCCTACTTTTTGAATTACCCTACATGCATTAAGAGAGTTAAAATATTTTAACAATTAATTTATCATTAGCTTTATTTATCGTTAGGAGACAAGGAGAAAAATGTGCAACAGACCATATAGTGGCATATAGACTTTGAAGATAGATGCATAGAGACTGGCTTTTATTTTAAGACGACATAAGAAGTATTTAGTGAGCAGCCATGGTCTAGCGGTGATGAACTCGACTTAGACCATCGTGGTCCTGGGTTCGAGGCCCACCGCAAGCCATTGGTGACGTCAGGAAGGGCATCCGGTCCTAAATGCTCGTGCCAACACTAAAGTCCTCTCAGAGGCACTCTCCAAGCCCAAGGAATTTGGGGAAACGGAGGTAAAATCGAATGAAAAAATAAGAGGTATTTAGTGTAGACTCTGTTTATATGTAAACCTAATAGCTTTATGTTATTGCATAAAACCCCAGCTATAAGTAGTATTTAATCCAGTTGTATTCTCGTCTGTCCTTTATGTATTCTAATATTTGTTAAAGATTCATTTTGCCATTTCTTGTTTGCCTCAAATCTAAGAAAGGGCATGGCTCAACGGGAATCTTACCTACTTAGGTGTTTTTCAGTATAGTAAAAGAGCCAAGATATCTTTGGTAATTATCAATAGATTTTACCCCCTTGCTATTTCTTTTCGTTGTCATGACTATTGGCTTCAGTGCATTCTTTACCTGCCTTTCACCAACCTGTTGTGTAGTTGACTTTCGGGAAGCCCTATCTAAATTAATCCATTTCCTTGATTTCTAAAAGTTTTAACAAGAGGCTCTAGGTACAATGTCATTAAATGGGTGTGGCTTAGTTGCAACCACACCCATATTTTCAAAAACGGAGACATGATAATTTACTCTAATCATGACATAATAGAACGACGAATTAGAAAAGATCTCAATAGCCATATAGCAGTGAGGAAATTCGTCACAGCGTTACAAAACATTGGAAACATGGCCAATGCTCGTCAAAAAGCAAACTAAATAAAAAACTTTTAGGGAGTCTATGCCCTCAAATAAGCAAAAATTACAACAAGGGGGCTTCGCTCTCTATCCCCCCTGTTGGAAGTCACCCCTGGTGTACCCATAGAAATAGTCGTCCTACTATTTCTATGGGTGTACTTTCTGCCTCCAGAACTTTGTCGCTTTAGTCAATTGTGACCTCGATATCAGTTTCCAGTAAGAGGACGTTGGTACGGCAAGTATGGCGGACAAAAGTGTATTTGACTAGTATGGCTTGTATCAGTTTCTTGCTTTCTGTAGTGAGAAAGGAAGAGAAACTCAGAATTGGTTTGGATTGTTATAAAAGAGTGACTTATTGGCAAAAGCCCAGCTTCTATTGGTGACTTTTAATATAATATCTCATTGACAAAAGTAATTAAAATATCAATTTTGCACTTGACGATTACAATTTGTAACAAATATATACGCTCCAATTTTAGGTAGTTGTCAACAATTTTGAAGCTTTTACTTTGTCTGTACAGAGTCTGTGTGCTTATTCGCTGCAAATATCAAAAATATTAGTCGGTTTTGTTTTTTGTTAAAGGGCTATGTGGGTAGTTATGTTTATCATACTCTCAATTTCCACGAAAAATCGCGTAATAAGCTTTGAAATTTCAATAAATTATTTCTCTTTACGTCGATTCCAAAGTAACATAGACGAAAACAATAAACAGCATCTGGCCCAACTGCATGACAAATATCATCATTGTCACAATAACAATTTGTGCCTTACTTGCATCAAAATGTAACTGACCCTTTAACTTAAACACCTTATTGCTACTTGCATCCACAACAACGGCCCCTGCTTAAAAAACGAGAAGCCACAACTGCATTTGTGCCTCACAAAGCTAGATTTTATTATGAAACTGGTTAAAATTCATATCAAGTGGTTGAGCATGAGTCTATGTGCATATTTATTTTAATTCCAAAATTGTGCTTTGGATAAATAAGTAACACAGACACATGAAAAACACTATGATTTTTAGAAATTTAATATTTTTCAGGCTTTTGAATATGATTGTGAGACTAGCTACCAATGGCATTGTCTTTGTAAAATTTTGTTATTGTACACATTTTTTTAATTTAAAAAATTTTACAATAACATTTCTTATTTATAAGAAACCTAGTTCAAGGCCTAGTTCTAAAAGTTTCCTAATTTAGCAAACCAAATTGCTGTGAAAGTATGCACAGGTGAATGTAGCAAACTATTTGTCCTATAAAAAACAAAATTTGTCAGTACAAGGTAAATACTAAAGCAATGTCATATTCACATTGCATTTTACAGCTTTACATTGAATGAGGTAATGATTTCAATGTGCTATTTTGTCTAAAGTTTCTTAGCTCTTTTCTTGTAGTTCTAAAAGTTTCTTAAATTTTAGGCTGTCTAGTACTAGGTTGCTTATAAAGTTGTTTTATTATAAAAAACATGTATCATGTAAAGTTGTATAAAATATTTGCATCTTCATGTGGATCAGATATCCATCCTATGATAGTGTGAGCCTCCTAGTCGATCCTAAGATCTTAAATATTCTAAAATATAGCCTTTTTTCATGCAAAATCCTAAATCATCCATAAAATTCATTAAGGAACCATAAGTTTCCTAAATTTTTCAGGAGTTTAGGTCTAGCATCAGGCATTATTAAAGATGATAGATGAAATGTATCTAAGAGAATTCTTGAACATGGAAAATGTGACCTCAATCCTATTATATCAGCATCTCTCAAATAATGGGGTACACTACTTTGAGGGGTGTGATGTGAAGCTAAAGGGGCACATGTGTCCCCAGGAATAAGTTTACTTATGCAGTTTTTATATATGATGATCTTCTTATAGTTATAGATGATCATTTCTAACAGTAATTTTAGCTCCTGTAATTTTAACAGTCCATTGTCTTAGGTCTTTTTCTTGGATTTCCTTGGGAAGGTTTCTTTGTAAATGCCTTTGCCAGAAAGTCAATTGTGAAGCTTTTCAGTGTTTTTGTAGAGCTTCCAATTCAAGTTGTTAACAATTAAAACTAAATGCAATTATTATTTTATTTCTATGAATAGTTATAATAAGATATATGAATGGCATTGCTATTTTCCTATAAAATATTCTTAATTCCTATTACATCTTGCCTTATGTTGTTGTAACATATTGCATATTATTTTATTAATTGGTCTTACTTTATTGTGTCATGGTTGCAATTATGTTATCAGTTATGATGTTTTAAATTTTTCAACAATGATGTTATTATTAATAAGACTACCTTTGATATACTCAGCTTTTATGTATAATATTTTGTAGATAGTTGGTATTATTTCTTCATTAATGCCATTTTTGTGTTTAGCAAGCACCCTATGTAGTTCATTTTCTTTCTCCTTTTATTATGTAGTTATTTATTTCATCAGTTCCTTTACAGGTAATGGCCCATGATGACATTCTAATGAGCAGCAGTGGATTTGACCCAATGGGTGCAACAAATTTGTTCCCTAGCCTTTCAGAACATGGCCAGGCATTCCAGTTTGCATCAGATATTGGGAGTAGTAAAATTCATGAGAAAGTTGATAGGTAACTTACAATATTGTAAGGACTGCACTTAGAGTGCACATAGCTGAATAGTGCTATCGCGCTATTATAGGAATGATCACTAGTAGACTCTTATAGCATTCACAGTGCATACAAATCAACAAGTGGAAGACAGATTGCTTGCTTTCTGATTTCCTCACAGATTAGTTACATGTCTAATCATGCAAAGGAAAACTGGACAACAAAGGATTTATAATTGAAGTGGGGAATGCCCTACCTTTTTGGAACCCAGAAGAGTAAGCACATTGCTTGAGAGACACTTACCAAATATGTTCGTGGCAAATTTCACATAAATTGAACATAGAAGTTTGCCCACTGAAACTACCTCTGTAAATGCAGCCAAGTAACTTCTAAAACCATATAAACTATACTTTTATTCATTCTAGTACATAAACCAATAAAAATTTTCCTCATCCTTTACTTGGTTGGATAGATAGTAATATTCTCCTAGCTTTTCCCTACCCTGATTTATTGGGTGAATACTGATTTTTCTATTGCTTTGGAGTCATATTCTGTGACTATGATTTAGGTTTGAGTTTTCTTTAACACTTAGAGGGTATTTTTCTATTAAACTTTGAAGTTATGTACATTGAGCTCTGATCTCTGCACATGAACATATGGGTTGCAATGGGTAGAGACACACGGATGGGCTCTGTGGTAAATGTAAACATACCTATAACTAGTGTTCACTGTGAACAGGAAACTTGGATTACTTGCAATATTCAGCTATGTGCACTTGGAATGCAGCTTAAATTTCTTTATTCTGCTAAATATTACAAATTTTGAGTTAAAAGGGATAAATTTTCGTGTCAATGTTATTGATCTATGTTACATGGAATATCATTATGAGAGAAATTTATTGCTTTTTGGTTTCATTATATGTCATCTCAGTTTATGGCAACTTCATGGTTTCTACTACTGCTACACTGTACTGACTCCTCGTTCAATTTAAATTGGTTATATTGTTTGTAAAACTGATTATGCAGTACATAGCATGAAAAAGTAATAGGTACTTCCAGAAAACTCATGGGAAACACCCTGAAAAGTCCTGGATATGAGCAGCCACCCTGAATTTTTATTTAGCATTTTAGAGAGGAATAGAAACAACATCCCAAGTGTAGAAAGGTAGATTAATGAAAGCCAGAAAAGTCATTACCTTAAAACTAATGTGCAATATCATTCCTGGTTTGGATAGAGTGAGGTTGCCTTCTTTTGTAGTTATTTACATTATATACTGACATGGCATGCTTTGAAGGCAAAATGAATGATCACTTGTGTTGCAGTAAGTACTGGGTGAATCAATGTCAATAGAAAAATTAGCTGGAATGCTAGCATGAAGTTAGAAAAGATTCAATCCAGGCCTTGAAATGAGAGGTGCTCAATCAAGCCAGAGAAGCTCCACACTTGCCTTGCAAATTCTACTGGTTTGATTATTCAAGCTCCTAGAATTGATCAATTGTTTGTATTGAAGATATGCAATTAAGAGGATGATTTTGCCTGAATCTTCCTTGAATATCTATAAAACAATAATCCCTTCCCTCTCTCCCTTGAAATCGGAAGTTCGTATGTATAGAGTCACATTGTGGACAAAGTTTGCAAAACGAATTTCATCATGTCGTGGCACTAAAACAAACGTACTGCTTCACATATTTACTTTTGTATAAGCAATTCGTCAATGGATTCTCTTTTGATCTCAAGTAATATGCTAAAATATTGCCTTATGGGCCCTTAAAAAGTGTTCTCAAGGAGGGTACATTCCCATACTCTAACCAGCACACCACTGCAAATACAGTATAGGAGCTTGTTTAAGTGCCTTGATGAATTGAGGAGCTTAATGAATCAAGTGCCTAGCATTTGGTCATTTCAAGGCCTGATTAAAACCACTTATTGTATTACTTCTGATATATGTTAATGTGTTTGAGTTTGCTGGAAATGTTTAAATTCAACTGTGTATTGTCCATAAAATTGTAATTGTCTTTTATTCTTTAGAGAGGAAGAAAAGCCTATGAAATTTAAGAAACAGAAGAAGCACTTTGATTCTCTGGTATGTTTATTGCTGTCAAGATTGTATGTTCGATGGTTTTTGCCTGTTTATGATTTGTAAAGGATTTTGTAGAAAAATCAACATAATAATTTAGTTTATTATTTAATTAAATTGTTGTCAAGTGAACTTCTTTTTTGTAAATTTAAAAGGAAAAACACAACTGACAACTAACATACAGATAAATTTAACTGTGCCTCTCACAGCATGAAAAGACTTGAAGTCATCGTGTTCCTACCATGAGAGACACGTTTAATAATATGGCATTTTCAAGAAAGTAACTTTACATAAAATAAAGGCCAATAAAGTTTTGATTTGACCATCCAAGCACCCTACCCTTCAGTAAACAATTTCGAAATTTCACTAAAAGGGATAGAAAAAATGTTGAGGAAACTTTAAATGAAAGTGCTCGATCAGTTCGGCCTTCGACCTCGTCAAGCTTTGGAGAACAAAGCAAAAGGATGGGCTTCTGCAACTTATGCTAACCATTCATTGAAAACGCTTGGTTGTCTTAATATACAATATTTTAGGTATCGATAATCATTCTTTTGGCAACAATATTCACTTGTGGACAACCATATAAAAGGAGGCTGCATTAAGTTCTAGAGTTCATACCATCAATGTCCAAGGCAGGGATTTCTGAGAGTTGACCGAAGAGATCCGCACGCATTGAGTCGAACTTAGGGCAATGCAGGAGGTGATGCTCATTATCATCCTTTTTAGTACCACAATTACACATAGGAGTTAAACAGTCGAGCCTGTGCCGAAAGCAATGATCTTTAAATGCGCTGAATTTCAAACGAAGTTTTGTTTAAAATTTGACTCCCTTAATGTCATGAATGCCATAACTAGACCATCCTAACGGCCTAATGATTGCAAGAAGTTTGCGTTTAAACTCAGTAATGCTTAAAGCATCTTTTATTTCATCACCAAGTAAGTTCCATTCATACAACGTATTTTTTTTTAGAATAAGTATTTTAAACACTGACAATTCTGCAAGGACCTTGATTGTAAGCACGTATTGTTGCAAGGTTATAGGTAACAGTGCGTTTGTCTGGAATTTCAACAAACAAGTAAACAGTGGATTGAATTTTCTTCAGATTGAAAAGTGACACATCCGGCGATACCAGCATCCCTAGTACTACAAGGCTTCCCAACCCAATTCTTAATGCAGTCTTTGTCTGCTAGTCCCTCTCCATGCTCCATTAGCTGCTATTGCAGCTGAGTATTGAATTTGCTCAAGTTTGTGTGTGAAAGTAGACTGCTTTTCAGGTTCGTATCTGTGATAAATTGTACTACCGTAATCCAAATGAGGCCTCACGTAGAGCTTATAAATCTGATGCAACACATGCCTAGGAACACATTTCGAAAGATGCTTTATCATACCTGCGCCCCTTCTTGCTTTTACGACAGCTTCCCTAATATGAACTTCTTATCCATTGGAGAGTTGATGGCATGTACATAGCAAGCAGAACAAAGTAGTGAGTGGTTTAGAGCAAAAATTAAGTTGAAGTACTAGCATCTAATTAGGATTTAGTTATTGGATGCTTGATTTTAGCCTTTGTAATATAATACTTATTGTGTTAATTTAATTGCTAATAGATTTTTATTGCGGATCTTAGATCTCCATAGTTTATGACTTTGATTTTTATGTATTTTGTATTGTGTTCATGTTTTGGAAGATTTATTGGAATGTCTTTTCATGCTTTTGGTAACATAATTGATCTTTCATTAGAGCTTTATTATTTTCCATGGGGCTACAACATTTTGAATCATATAATGGATTTAAATATATATATATATATATATATATATATGTGCAAATGGTATGCTTTGGGTATGAAATAGTTTAATGTAGAGGGAGTGTTTACTTTTCAAAAAGTCCTAGGTTCAAGTAACATCTAAATTGCTAGGTGAGTACTTGCACACTAACATCCAAAAGAACCTGCTTGTAGATTTTAGGATTTACATGTCAAGCCTTGAAATGAGCAAACGTTTGGTACTTGACTTATCAAGCTTATGAATTCTGTAAGGCGCTCGGTCAAGCTCCTACAGTGTTCTAGCAGTGGCATACTGGCTGGAGGATGGAACATGTAGCCCCTTGAGATAACTTTTTAGGGGCGAAAAAGTGACATTTTAACATACTTACTCCTTGAAATCAAAATGGACCCCATTTACGCATTGCTTATACTTTTTAACAAAAGTAAATGTGTGAAATGATGCGTTTCTTCTAGTGCTACAACATGAAATTTGTTCCACGAATTTTATCCACGATGTGACTCCGTACATAAGAACTTCCGATGTAAGGGAAAGAATATTTAATTGTTGTTTTATAGACATTCATGGAAGATTCAGGCGAAATCTTTCTCTGAAATGTGTATCTTTAGTATGAACAATTGATCGACTGGAGGAACTTGAATAAACGAGCCAGTAGGGTTTGCAAGGCGAGTGTGGAGGCGCTCGCACTCGATGGAGTGCCTCTCATTTCAAGGCTTGTTACATGTAGCAAGGGAAGGAACTGTAACGATTACGGGGTTCCGTGGTGGTGGCTTGTGTTTCATGAAGTCCTCAAGCCTAGGCCATAGGCCTAGGCCTAAAGCAGAGACGACAATACAGAACGCTGTTTGATGCTTTTTCTCTTGATGCAAATCAAAGACTTAAACACGCAACAAGATAACCAAAGTGATACGAAATACAGCACATAACTAAAACAAGAAACTCAATACGTTACAGAACTAATGACCTCTTTTCAATTTTTTTTCACTAGGCATTACAGGCCATTCAATGAAACGACTGTACTTTCTCATGACCGCGCAGGCACAAACCCATGTCCCACGCGCTTGATTGCCGTGCATGCAAAGTTTTTCTTTTCATGGTTAGAAAGCGATTTCATCTCACTTGTCATGATGGTGCTTTCATATCGTTTCATCTTTGTGCACGGCACTTCAAATACACGTATCTGCTTTTGCAATCTTGTACATGCATGCTAAATACATGTTTACAATGCAGGCAAAATAAGTATGTTTACAATATAAAGTTAGAATAGAATTAAATGAAAATAGCAATCACTTCCCGGCAACAGCTTTATCATGCAAGTATTATGGGCAGTATTTTGAGTGGTATGAGTTGCATTTAATTAGGACTTTCTTTACACTGTTTAAAACTTTATCAATATCTTCCGTTGAGTGACAAAATTGTATTTTAAATTAGTAGAGCGCGCAGATGAGCCTACGCATGCGAACAGCAGCGGGTGTCCAATTTACACATAGAAAGGCCTGCATTAGTCCTCCTCATAGCAATTATCTTCTATGTTTGCAAGTTATGTCTGACAGTATGCATTGCAGTGGCGTTCTGGCTGGGGGGGCGAAGGGCCACGAGCCCCCATTGAGAATCACATTTCAGGGGCGCACAACTGAGAAAGCGATATTTTATCATACTTTTGAGGTCTGAGGGAGTGCCGTGTTTCTTGATACTGAAAAGCCCCCCCCCCTAGAGAACACTCTCCCAGCACGCTACTGATGCATTGATTTTATTGTTTAAGTAGAAAGTTGTAGGAGTTTTCTTATCGTATCCATTTTTGAAATTCAGAAAAGCAGAGCTTGCAAAGAAATGAGATCCAAGAGTGCTGATTATTATAAAGAGAAATTTAAGAAACTGCGAAGAAAAGCAAAAAACCTTGTTTTTGTAAGTAGAGTTATTTACTATTATAGAAATATATATAATAAAATTTTGCTAAGCAGAAATCTCTGGTTTTTCCCAGTATGATATTCTCATCTGTCATATTTTGCATTGAGCATTGATAGCTGAACAGGTCAAAGGCAATCTGATAATTTGAAAATGTTTGAATGATTTGTAAGTTGAAAGTGAACATTTTCTTTAGCGTTTTGTTGCTTGACTCAGTTCTTACCTTTATATTTTATGCTATTTCTTCCACATTTATTATTAGTAACATATATATATATATATATATATATATATATATTTATATATATATATATATATATTTATATATATATACATAAATATATACATATATATACATATATAAATATATTTATATATTCAAATTTACAGGAAAATGCTGCTTTATCAGATGAGATTGCTTACACAGAACAGCTGCTTATTAAAGCCAAAGGAGAAAGGAAGTAGGTTTCATGTTCTTTTAGTTCCTACTGCTTAGTAATAGGTGCTTTGACATTTATTAGTTGGGGTGAAGCCCTCATGAATGTTGCCATTTGATGCCACTTGCGAACCAGTGTATATGCAGCCTAATTACAATTTTACTAGGCGTAAGTTTTCGGTGGGTGAGTGCACCCTTCACCCCTCCAAGTACCTATCACTACTCTCACCATTGTTTCTAATTAGCATATTCAGCAATGGCTTCATATCAATCTTTCCTTGTTCTTTGTAATCTGATGTGCTGAAAATTCTGCATTAGACCTTTATCTTTATATCCAAGGCCTTTGCTACGAATTGTGTGAGATTTCAGATGCTTCATTCTCAGATTCTTGTTAGACACTCTTATGCTTCAAGAGAGTAATTCCATGCCTAATTGTGATTACGTAGGATGCTGTTAAAGAAGCTGTTTCATTATTTGCCGATGACAGAATCACAAGCATTGCAGAGTACAGCTGCTCTTAAGTCTCTTGCAGCAAGTTTTCAAGGAAATCTTCCACCAACTGTCCTTGGACCNCAATGCCTCCATCTGAGCACAACCCTACCCAATCTTCTAAGAAGAAGAAAGGAAGCAAAAATATTTCCCCTAAAAAAAGAAAGGAATCCATGGTTAGGCAAGGTGAGACAGCTTTAATCACATCAAGTCAAAATCATATTCGTCACTTCTTAAAAATTACGCATTTAATGTCTGATCGTGACAATTTATAGGCCCTGCTCAGTTATTGGTTTTAGGAATATTATGTACCTTATTACATTAAATGTATGTTGTATAGTAATTAGCCTCAATTTTGGATTCGATTAAGCTAATTAATGATCCATTAATTTTAGCACAGTGTTAATTTTTGTGACGTTAACTTGTGCACACTTCGAAAAATATCTATAACCTCCGTAACAGGAACCGTGCATCTTTTTTTGACTAACTATTTTCTCTTGCAATAGACCTTACAGTTGCTGAGGTACATGGTTTCTGATCCCATTAGTCATATTTACCTCAGACTTTCCTTTTAATCATCGTTACCTCAGGTTTTTCAATAAGTTGGCTCATCATAGGCTGTATGAGATGCAAAATCGTTTCTAGAGTATTTTTCTGGCCAAAGCATGGAAGAAAAATGACATTAATTAACGTCATATAGGCCATGTGACATTAACTATAACCGGAGTGATGGCCTAGTGGTAGAGCGTCTGCCTCACAACCGTTAGGTCGTGGGTTCGAACCCCGGCCGAGTCATACAAAAGAATTTAAAAATGGTACTCTCTGCCTTACCGTCTGGTGCTCGACATATGAGAATGGAGTGGGAAAGTTAAACTCGCGGAGCTACCAGTGAACCAGCCCCCGCTGTAGCTTTCACTGCATTCGCAGACGCGTGGCCTAGGGCTGTAGAAACGGAGATAGGCGCCGCCCTATGCGCCATTGGGCGTGGGAAAGGACTTTGACTTTTTTGACTTTTTGACATTAACTATTGTCAATGACAATACGTTCTTCGTTGAATTACGTCAACTAATGTCACCAAATATGCATTTAAAAAAATAACGTTAATATTTGACCCGTTAATTTCAGCCCCGTTATTTATACATTTAATGTAATAAGGTAGCTTTTTCCTATAATAACGACAGTTGACTTAGATCACCAATATGTTTGAAGGACAAATCTTATTTTCAAAGCTGGAAAGTAGCTAGTTCCAATTAATTTATCCAGTTTGATAGCAATTAACGATCGTGAATTGTTCACCTTAGGTGATTCATCAGAAAAACCAAAACGGAAGAAACCAGGCACTGCAATGAAACGTAAAGTTCAGTCAATTCCTGTTGATGAAGAAGGTATGTAGAAGTCCTTACAAGTAAGCCACAAATCCCTAGAACATGACATTATTTGTTGCTTAGGTGGTGCAGAAAATGCATTTTCGTTGACACGATTTTGTATAAGAAACAAACTCTCTGGCTTAAGTCTGGATGATTCTTTNTATATTTCGTCAAATCCAGCCTTAAATTGTTCTTAAATTTTTCTTGAATTTAAATACTTCTAATGACAATAACAACCCAGATTTGGCAATTGTGAAGCAATAAAAAAGGTTGGTCAGATTTTTGTGAGGCATTTAATGGATGTTCATTCTATTTTCTTGCTAGTTTGATAAAAAATTTACTAGTAGAACAGTTTTTGCAAGTTATTATTTTAAACTCAGTCTGCCTATGTTTCTTAATTTTTGCCTAATTTCAGCCTAATGCTTCTTATAGACATNTGTTTCTTATAAATAAAAGCGTGTAGTAGATGTTATGTGTCATGGTGGATTTCTTGTATGTTTCCTAGGTAGAACACCAATAGTATTGCTCCAATAGTTGAGATGCCGTTTCTGAATTATTGAGTTTTTTTGGAGGGCTGTACTGTTTCAGACTAAGACCATTATTTAGCGTAGGGCGCTGAAGTACAAGTTTAGAGCGCTTAGCAAACTCTGTTGAGGGAAAATCAGAAATATTTTTTGATGTGTTTATGAAGTATCGATGAATAGCAGTCGTACAGTAGTCAAATACTTTGTGAATAGACATTATGAAAAGCCTCAAGCAAATGGTTTTAGATCCAATATGCCTGTTTCAAAGGGAAAGAAGAATCAGAGGTGGCTAAAATTTTCTTTGCTCAAGGATGATATACACCAGGGCAGTGGTGGTTTTTCAAGAAAATTCAGGCGGGCCAAGGGGTTGAATTTACCGAGTATTGTAGAAGAAACACGTATACACGACAAATAATTGGGAATATTTGTCGATCGCATATATTTTTCATGAGAAAAGGTGTACAAGAAAATCGAGGCTCAAGCAAAAAAGTGATTTTCTTATTAAAAAATCGTGTATTTGGTCATTGGTTTCATTACTTTCGCCGAGAATTTGCCGACTCGATGGCACCTGGGGGGCACTTTGCCCCCTAATAGTCGCTATCGCTAAAAACAGTAGCGGCACTTTGCCCTCCTTGCCCCCAGATAACTGTTACTGCTTTTAGCGCAAAGTTTTACACAAAATGTGCTGTTCCAAAAAAGATTGTGCTGTTCTAGCGAAAAAGCTGCGCAAGTCAGAAAGCTACTATGTAATGACTCAAGCATGTGAGAAAGTAAATAACAGTAAAAATGGTAGACATAGGTATGAGCTGATAAGAGAAACACAACTAGAAAATGGAATTACTAGAGATCTTATCATCAGTCTACCCCTTTTTCGCCAAAAATGCAAGCCTTTCAATCTCATCTGCAACTAGGATTTAATTCTTCATCACAGGAACTGGTAGCATTACAATGCAGCATTTGGTTTCCATTGTTCTTTCCTAAGAAGTAAACTTGCAGCATAAAGCATAGTTTGAACAAAAATCAAAAAGCTTATTGATACAATTTTTTGAAAAGTCAATTAAAATGTCATGTAGCCATACTCAGTTTGGACTTACTTGATGACATTGCAGAAACTGTTAGGAGACGTAAGGTAGGCACTGTCAATTAGTTATAAGAAATACTAGAGGAATATGCTTTTCAAATTTTAAATGGTGGTCCCCTAGAAAGTATTTTTTTCGAATCAGGATCTCTTGGATTGATAAATACACACTTTTTGACAAAAAAGAGTTGTTTTTAATGAGAAAGTGAGGCTCAGACAGCCAAAATCTTAAGAAAATCAAAAGGATCAAGTCCGATATTTCAGTGTCTTTGCTTGCCTAAAGTCTATGTTACCTCATTGTTGCATTCCAAATGGTATAGATAGAATTTAAATTCAAGTTTGCAAGATTTTAGACAGTTTATTTCAGGAGAAGTTATGCAAATCGTAAGAAAATATCAGCCTCAATTTCGGGGAAAGTTAAGAAATTTAAGGCTCGGGCACAGATGAGATTTACTTATACTAAAAAAGTATATATATATAGATTATGATGAATATGTTTTTATGAAAGGCCGCACCCCAGAGTCCGTGGACCCCAGCTTGGAAGACAGTACTCTAGTGTTTCTAACATGTCGTTTGTCATTGCACTAATATTAGGGAGGTTTAGATCCAGTACGAGTACGAGTACGAGTGTCAAGTTACGCGGGGGGTGAACTCGTACTCGTACTCGTACTGGATCTAAACCTCCCTATTACAGGTATCGAACCACAACGCCTTTTTTCAAGTGGTCATTTTCTCATTAGAAAGGCTTGGGAGTGTCATTGCCACCAGTTTTGCGTTTTGCCACAAGATTTTTACATCTGTTTTGTAAGAGTTTACTGTAACAATGTTTCATGACATGGATGACCTTTAGGATCTGCTATATGGGAGTGGATGATTTTCCAAAAATTTACCACAATAATTTATGACCCATCCTAGATTCTTATGTAGTTTTTTATCGCCTAATAGCAAAACCAGGATGTTTTGCATGGCCCCATGAAGAGTAGTTTTCAGATTGTATTGCAATGAAGAGCTGATTTTCGTTCATAGGCAATTTTGCTAGCCCCAAATGCAAATCATTTTTCCACTTTTTATCTTTTTTACTAAATTTTAATGGCCCCTCAAAATAGACCTCATTTTTCTAGCAGTCCCAAAAAGGTATGGCAGAAATTATCATGGCCCATTTATATATCATCCGAGACTTACTGTGAATCCTCTTTCGCTCATAGATCATGATAAGCAATTTTCCTTTTTTAGGTATGCCTGTCTTCCCTCTTGTCCTGGGTGGCCTTACAGTGCATGAGCTTGGCGAGGTAGGTGTTGGGACGCTCTAGTGGATCGACATCTTTTCGTTTCACGAGCTCTTCATTCCCGCTGCTGCTTTCCGCTCATTATAGTATCTTTCATTACTCTCGAGTATGTTGAGGTCGATCTCCATTGCAATCGCTTTCGTTGCGATGCATAGCGCTCCAGCAGACCAAATATCCTATTACACACACACACAGACACACACACACACACA
>OLMO02000231.1:18207268-18224570 GCA_900291935.2 Cassiopea xamachana
CACACACATATATATATATATATATACATATATACACACATATATGTATATATATATATATTTACATAGTTATATATACATATATATATATATATATATATATATATATATTTATATAGTTATATATATGTATATATCAATCGTATCATATTATCTACAGCTAGTTGTAACAGATAGCTTATGAAAACTAATTGAAACCAACCATTTAAAGACAAAACAAAATAGATTATAATGGAACTAAGTACTAATNTTTACAAATTAAACAATTGCATGGTTTTCCACCCCTCTTTCCGTCCCCTTTTTGAATTTTGATAAGGTAGGAGGTCGTATTTTACGAGCTTAGAAGCTCTTATAGCATTAGTCAGACATGTGTTGATCAAGAAGACTAGCGTATTTTATGCTTAAAAATCTTCGAAGAAACTGCGTAAGCTCAAATGATTTAATTGAATTCAATGCAGTGGGATCACTTTGAAGAGCTGCCAGTAGGCAATACAAGTGTTAGATAAACTAGGGGACCTCAAGAAGGTGCAAAGAAATGGGAAAAGTGGGAAAATTAATAATCGGCCCCCTCATATATTAAGCTCCCGATAATCGCCTTTTCATTTACTATATATCACATTTGTTCGTGCAGCCCTAATCTTCATTGCACCCTATCAACTGTGGAAATATAGTTTAAAGTTTTGCTGCATCTGGCAGTAAATATTTTTTCATTATTGACAGAGAAGTATCCATCATTTACAAGAACGGAGCATTAGTTTTCGAGTATCTTCTTATTCTTCTGTAGCTACAGTGTCTGTTTAAATTATATTTTTTTGTTGAAAGGTTGTTTATGATCGACCAGGGTTTCACTCACAACGATATATCTGGCCTGTGGGTTATTGCAGCTCACGGCTATACCCAAGTATGATAACACCTGAAAACAGAGTTGTTTACACATGTAAGATTCTTGATGGTGGATCAGAACCCGTGGTACGTCAGTTTTTAATGTGTATGTGTTTATATATGCAGTGAAATCTGTGTGATTACAACTCTATGGTGAGATTATGAAATTGTTCGAATTACAAAAAGCTCGATTTATGCAAGTGTTCCAAAAACCAATCTATTGACTATGCAAAAACCTATGGATTTTGTATCAGTTAACCGTATATACTGATTTTCTAGCCATTACTTACATAATTGCAAGTTGGTCAGCAGTTTTAAATAAAGAAATCAAATTTTGTCAATTAATTTGGTCTTGCGATAGAAACTCAACACAACCAACATGCAGTACCGTTAGTCTTTCAGTGTTTTTTGTAGAAGTCGTACTTTCTACGATTTTGACTCTCCTGGTGAGGCTTTTCTTTATTTGGTATTCCCCAGTTCGTCATAGGGATCACTAGGGAATTAATATCAGGGGACAGACATCAAATTCGTTTGTCCTGCTCCCACTGGGTGACTTTAAGGTAATTTGTGACAAACCAAAACTCGCCACATTCGAATAGCTGAGCATGCCTATCTTTCATCCATTTTGGCGTATGAAGGCCAAAGTGAATGAAACTGAACAGTTAATGTCAAATTTAGCGTGATGAGTACTGCACAAGGAGTAATTGTTTATGAGGAGAGAAGTCAGGAACTAGTATAGCGGGTATAACAGTTTTTCTTTTTCTTCATATACCACGCAAGCTTATGGCTTTCCTCAAAAGTTCGTAGTTAATCTATGGCGTTTAGGCAACGTCAATATCACAAGCTAATCCAGGAGTTCCATACCACTACTACAATTGGTGGAGCATAGCATTTATAGATTCTCTTCAATTTGATCCACAACTGGCATCTATTTACATATGACCTGGCTCAAATACTCCAAAGAGTATTGACGCTAGTACATTGCACGCATGTATCTGGAGGAAATTTTCTGATGGGTGCAAAACCGGCCTATATCATCACTTTGGATGGTCCAAAATCCAACTTGATTAATCTTGAATCCCCAATTCAATAAGTCTATTAGGCACAAAAACCATGGTGGAACTATGTTTGCTTGGGGGGAGGTCATTACCCCCTGTAGCTGCATGCCTGCCTTATTATCAGTGAATCCAGTTGTTTCTCCTTGCCTATGATATATGTATTTATCTGGATATCAATCAATTTGTAGATGTGCACAGATGCAGGTTTTAAATTTTAGGGGACTCAACCTTTCTGCCCAGAGGAACAGACTTGAGAAGAAGCCAGAAAATTTGCTATTGTTCTTTAAAACAAAATTTCCCAAATGAAGTGGATTTTTATTCAATTCAGGGGGCTGCAGCTCCCCTACCAGCCCCTCTCCTATGTCTATGTATATGTGTGAATTGAGTTTTACTTCTCCACACTTGTAGCAACTAAATTAGTATTTCAATTCAACTTGATGTAATTTGAAATTCTGGTATGCCACTTACATTAGTTTACAGCTTGCACAGATTGAAATTTCTTAGGGATAATTCTTAGGGCTAAGGTGAGGAGAGCACATCCTATATCATTGGAACTATGTGAATCATTGACAAAAGTCATTTTCAATATTGCCAAGATAATAGTAGTTCATGCTACTTGGAATTGAAATCCAGACTTATTTATCATTTTTTGGAAATCACTCCATATGTTATATAATTTAGTAGTATGTTAAATTGAAATTTTGCAGTTTGAGATAACACCAGAGGATTGCAAGGAGCAACCGATTACTGCATCAACTGCTACAGCATGTCATTGTGCAGTTCTAAGGAGGTTAAATAAAGCAAGAGGCAAGGAGACAACAAATACTGGTTCTGGCCCAGAGTTCTTTGGCTATTCTCATCCAACTGTCCAATTCTTAATACAGAGCTCATCTGATGTAGGAAATCTTGAGAGGTACAAGTGGGTTAAATTTGAATTGCCTGCAAAAGGAACAGGTCAGTGTGTACAGTTTCAGTACTTGATTCATAATTATTTAGAATTTCAACCCATATGAATCTTCCATACTGGTTGCAGTACTTAGTTATATTTATTTGTGAAAATGTGTTGAGTTCAATACAATTTTCAGCTAGCTCTACACTGTGGATTGGGTAAAGGCCCAAAAATCCTTAAGCACCCATTTTATCACCTAAGCAATCCAAGCTTCACCAATTCTCTCCAACCTCTTTCTTAGAGGTGTTTGTTTTCTGACCTTACCATCTTTTGTAGATACTTCTTTGACACCAAATATTGGGGGGCTGATTGCAAATTTCTTAGGATTTGACCATCCATTTCCAATTATTAACCCTCCCAAACTAAGCAATTTTTAAGAAAACCCAACCCCCCATTTTATTCACACCACACCCAAACTAAAGATTTCAAAGTTGTTCAAAGGATAGGTAAATAAACTACATTAACTTTGTGGACACAACTTAATGTCAACCAGTAAGGAAATCAAAACAAACTACACAAGATAGCAACAAGTACACACTTGTGAAAATGATGTTCTAAAAGTAAGTAGGTTTATCTGTATTGTTTTGGTGGAGACATGATGAAAATTTGTTCTTATTGTACTGTGCTGTATAATGTACATTGACCACGCAAGCATTAACAATCCTCCTGTTGTAGTAAATTTGGAAAAACCATCCCCATTTCACTTTATTAACACCTCCATTTATGCTTTTTTTAGCAGTGTCAACCCCCTGCCTTATTATATCCCCTACTATTTCATGCCTAAGAGTAGAGTGATCCCAGGAAATCAGGAATATTTTTTCTGATCCAATGAGACATCTCATAACCACTCTAAATCATCATTCATTCCAAGAGCTTTTGGTTTTTGGAATGTCTTTCCTCCCTCTTCCCTCCCAGTGCCCTACCACTTGCCTTCATTCAAATTCACAATTGTGAAGCTTGATTTTATCTCCTTCNCTACATACATTAAGTACACAAATTTCATTTGATAAAAGTTGAGAAAATAAACTTTGTCAAATAAATTTTTCAGTTGAATTTTGCTAATTGTCTGCAAATAAAATTTTAAGACACAGTTTTGTCTGAACATTTGCTGTGTGAAGAATTTTAGCTACAAACATACTAAAACACAAAATATTTTAGGCTCTTTTAAATATAAATAATTGATGCTTAAATACATGCTCACTGGGAGTAAGTGATGAAAATTCAGCAGTGAATTTATGTTGTCATATTTTAGTACCATTCAAAGACNCAGATTTGCAGATTTCAATGACAGAGCCATTCAACCTCCCACAGAGACTGAAGGCTCTTCAAGTGAGAGTGAATGATGTAAAGTACAATTTGCCATTCTCTATTTAACTTCAGGATGCTTGAAAGAATTGAGAATTGAGTAAACTGTAATACTTTCCATGAGTATTCTTTAGGCATCTCTAAAATTATTTGTAGTGTTGTATTGTAGATGAGGCAGTAACAAGGACTTTATTAAATGAGTAACTTAAACAATGAAAGCCTAATGTGTCAGGAATTGCAGAATGTAAAAGCTCCGTTTTAACAGTGTCTTGTCATATGTAACCACATAGCAACTTACACAGAATATCCAATCAAAGCATAAAACCCATATTATGCCAAACTCATAATTTATGAATGGGTTTGCAACCCTTTTATTTGCATTTTCCATGGAAAGCAGCAGCTATTCAGGTTGTATCCAGGTACCCATTACTACTTATCAAGTGGAGAGGCTCCTGGCCATTTTTAATCAAGTATAGTTATGAAGTAGTCAGCATATAAGCTTTGAAGAAAAATATACTATACAACCCAATGTGGTACACAAACATTTACAGTAAATGATCTTTACAGTAGATGATACAGTAAATGGTAATGCTTTGCAACGTGTGTGCTATTCCAGGTAAAATTTGTGTATTCTTACATTATGGCACACCGGGAAAGGTGGAATACTAAGCCTTAACGTTAGTAGATTTTTAGAATAAATTAAGTTATACATGGCCTGATGTTGGCGTGCGAACATTGGCCTAGATCTATGTTATTATTGGCTGCTTTGTCACACACAATTACAATAAGATAGCAGTCCATTTTAGCGTATTCCTATTTCAGATACTTCATAGCCAGCAGTAGTAAGGTAAATATCAGTATGATCGTGAGCTCGTTGAAATAGCATTTCTCCTTCAAAGTCCACTAACCCATACTTTCTAGCTCGTAAAAGAATTCCTACCACCTTGTTTGAAATCCTTGTATACAGGTCAAAAAGTGAGCCAAATTTTATGCAGTACATTGAATTAATGCGGTCGATTCTTCCATGATTTCGTATCACCTGTAAAAGTGTCGTTATTTCTGAACCAACTAATTGGTTCGCAAGTTTGCCTCGCTCTGCAGTTTTACTCCCCTCAACCGGTTTTCCATAGTTGGTATCATCTATTGCTAATTTTTCACGATGACTTGCACCTTGCCATTCAGAAAATGGGTTGATGAGTTGTTTCTCTCTGTGTTCCGTGAGTTTTCGTTCCCAGATGTCAATTTTACTACCAACATGTTTTCGTGCGGCTGAACTCTGTTTTGCCGCCATTATGGATTAAGGGGGCAGGGCAATAGAGTACCGGAGTGTGACGTCATGAATATTCTATTTTTAGAATATTTTAATTTTGGCCTTAAATTCTGAAAAAGCTGTTTGAAATAGCTATTAGTGACAAATTTCAGCTCGATTTAAGAAATAATGACCGAAATATAGGCAATTGAACACGGACATAGTTCCTATCAAATCACTGTATTTTGAGCCTGGATCTAAACGTTAAACAATGGTTTGTATGGCAAGTCTTCTGTCATTAAAAGGCCATATTTCATCCCATTTTGACACGATTCACTTCAAATTATCAACACATGCCTATTTTCCGCTGCTCTTTCACTAAATGTGGTCAAAAACTGAAAATTCTAAAAATGGATTTTATGACGTCATCACTACGGTACTCTGTGCAGCTACAGGGATCCAAGTACCTGTGCATGCTTTAAAGACCGAGTAAATAAAAATTACACGTTTTGTTTTATCAGAAGCCTGGCTCAAAGCCTAGCAGAGTTACATCGTAAAACAAAATGTGAATTTTGTGAACTATTAGTAATCTACTCTCAAATATCTAATAAGCTTCCCCCCATGCTTTTTAATTTTTCGATTTTAATTTTAAAGAAGTTACTTTTTACGAACTCCTCTTCTTATTTCCTTTGTTAGTACTATTCACGTCCACTTTTCAAGGCAAAATAGCGTGCTTCTGTATNTATGTGTTAGTTTTATGCTCTTTGGCAACCAGTTTTTGCTCTTTCCGTTGCATTATAATCACTTTAGGCCGTTTCTCAAATCCCAATCCCCCGTTTATTTTGACCCCCCTTTAATGAATTTCGGGATTTTTTCCGACCTCATGTTTATTAGGACCTCCCCGTGTATTTGGCAGTGAGAGTAACAAGCAAAACAAGTCAATGCGAAATACAATTGTTATTGTTCAGCTTTAAACTGAACCACGTAATGATTTCTATCTGCTATTTGTTTAAAGTTTCTTACCATTTTCCTTTTAGTTTTAAGAGTTTCTTAAATTTTAGGGTGTCCATTACTAGGCTTATTATTAGCGATAGCAATTGGACAAGGGTAGAGGACACTTGATTGGGGAACACTCATGTGGCTGCTTTCCTTATAGAAGCTGGGATGCGGCTGTAGTTGTCCTCAAAGTATCAGCCTATTTTTGAAAAATGTGGGGCTATCATCTACAATGCCTCTCATTGTTGAAATCAAGATTATATGTTTTGTGTCTTTACGGATGCATTTACGTGCTTTTTTGGTGTTCAACATGACGTAGGACTTTTGATTGAGAGATTCAGTGCTATTTTGTCCCTGAGCCAAGGACTTGGTGTAATTATTAATTCTTAATTGCAATTCTTATTAATTCTTTGCTCTCTTGATCCTCTCTGCAAATCCCTACCTACGGTTTGCTTTATTTCACCTCCTGTGAAATATTTAACGTGTATCAACTGCCTCATTATGCATGCTACCAACTGCAGCAAGGTCTTGCCCCATCAAGAGAGTGCTCTTCCCATTTCCAAATCTTTCAAGGAATTACAAGGACAGATGCTGAAGGCTTCTTCATCAGACGAGATTTTTATGTTAATCTTGATAAATAAATCATGTCGTGTTAGGAAACGGTCTATTGAATGCCTTTCTTCAAGATGGATTGGTTGAGTGGAGCAATTGAAGAGGTCTGGGTGGTCATTTGCTTGCTATCCAAGATCAATACACTAATGCATTTACTTAAGCAGTTAAGACTCGTTGGATATAAGTTTTGAGTTTCTTATCTCATTCATTTGGTTCACTTCATATTATCAATTACATACTGTTTATCTTTCCACTGTTTTGAAAGCATTCACGTATAGCAATGTATTGAATTGAATTTTTATTTAGTTTCATCTGCATTTTCTGCACATTCCATAATCATGTCCCTTTACATTTATATAAGGGCAAATAGTAATTGGATTTATTGAGTTCCAAACCAGATTGTGTATTTCCAATGACAAATGTCTCTATAAAACTCTTCCACAATAGTCTTGTACTTGATCTGCTTCTCGTCATAGATAAGGGACCATTTAGTCTGTTTGGGGATTCATGCCTATAAGACTCCTAGCCAAATTGCTTAAATTACTGTGCGTAAGATCTCCGCATAGTCAACCGGGCCACACTACCAGTCCAGGTCGGATATGCTTATATAAATACATATATATATATATATATATATATATATATATATATATATATATATATATATATATATATATATATATATATATATATATATATATATATATATATATATATATATATATATATATATATATATATATATATATTATAAGCCTTGTATAAAATCATAAACTTTGTTTTTAAAACAATGAATAGATCTCAGAAGATGCTTTCCAATCTTTAGACCGTTCAATTTTCTTTAGTTTGCAATCTTTTCTGCCACATGGCAAGGAAAGTCCCACGAGTGTCAGAAAATATCAAGCAGGCTGTTTTTTCTGTGAAAAAGCTAATTCCTTTCGAGATCACCTCTATATAGGAGAGAATTCAATTCCATTAATTTCCACGAATGGCATTGCTAAATCAAAATTCTTTCGTGTGCGTCAAGCATTAGTGGGGGAAAATTTCACCACATCTCACAATACCCATCATTGACTTTTAGGCAGCATATTCCACTTTTATCTAATTTCCACTTTAGCCAATGATAAAATTTTACTTTAAATGAGCTTATCTCACTTTATTTTCACCTTGTTTCATGCTCTTTGTTAGGACTATTAGTAAGCACCTCTGAACATTGTCATGTATTGTTATTTAACTTTCCATTTATATGGAAGACTTTGGGAAACATCTTTGTGGTGAAACCAAGACACCACATTCTTTTTAATAGTGTAAAACATAGTAGCCTTGACACAAACAAATTTTTGATACCTTTTGAATTGACAAAACCATTTACAGAAAGTGAGTTACTTAAATCTTGTTTTCATAGTAAATGGGTTACGTTCTTGTCTTTGACGTACCGCTAACTTTAGAGTGAAAGTGTAAGTGAGAGAAGGAAATTTAAGCCTTTGTTATGAAAGGCAGAAAGTGACGGATTTATGTTTACTACAGGCACTTTGTAGCTCCTCTACCAGGCCCGTAACCACAGGGGACAGGGGGACATTGCCCCCCAATAATTCACCGAAGTTGTATGGAGAAGTGTTCTATACTGTACTTTTCATCTCAATTGATATCTACTCATTCTAGAATCTAAAAGTATCACAATACAGATATGTGACGAATAGAGACCCTGCTTTTGTTGTGCGACAAATTTGAACTTTTTTCAATCTTATTGATTCGATGAAACTAGATTGAGAGATAAGCTTCTCCTGAGTATGAAGATCAATGATGAAAACAAAGCATTCTATTCTGCAAAAAAGTATTTTCCGACGTTCTAGAGGGCGTTACAACAAAAAGTGTTTCTTGGGGCGAAATACTTTAGCATTTTGGCACATACTTTAAGATCCTCTAGCGCAGATGTGTAGCATACAAGAGCCTCCAACTTTTGACTAGACTTCTACATTCGTGCCCTCCAATCCAGTTCAGCTGTCTACGGTTCTGCCTTCTACCAAGACAAATAGATTATTCCAGCACCTTGGAGCAAACAGTTGTAATCTAGAAAGAAGTATTGTCATTCATAGGTTGTATATGGTTCTTGTAGCAGGTTATTATGTCGTCCAATGATATCGAAAGTAATCTCAATTTGTCATTCATGGGCGTACCTTCAAATATTTGAGAAGCGAGTATTCTCAAATGCGAACTTCCCTGCAAACATTGTTATTGCCATTTCACCGACAATTTTTGCCATTTTACTGACTAACTTTGTCATTTAACGATAATTATTCCCTGTTTACCGACAACCTGTACATCTATCGGGCACTTTCCAGGCTAGTTAAGTGCCTCAGCTCCGCAACCCCAGTGAATACAGCCATTTTGAAAGTGTATTCATTTTTCAATCAGTGTTTCGAGTTAACATTAGACGCTCCCACAAAGGCTTCCTCAAAGTATATCACAGGGGAAAGACAGTCAAAATATTAAAACTCCTTTACTGTTTCGTCACTAGCATGGGGTTGGGGAAAGAGCATTTGGGCATTGTTTTCAATATCTGGCGCTCACGTTTTGCTACGCTGCACCCTTTCTGTCAAAGACGAAGCCCCTGTAAGCAGGGGTTTGACTTCAATATATTTTATGGGGGTGTTCGGAGGCTTTGCCCTGCGAAAATGAGATCAATAATCAGCGAGCTGGCCACAGCGTTTTCTGTGACCTTTTTTATTTAGTGACAGTAGTTGGTCAAAATATGCTCAGTCGGTAGACCTGGGTCGAGTAAGCTGCCCTGCAAAAATACCTTGTACTGCCGATTTTGCCCTTCGAATTGACAAGTTTTAAGGCTGGGGGTGACTCACTACCATACCCCCTTAAGTTTCGTCCCTGCCTGTAGGGTATTAAGTTAAATCTTATTTCAATTCTGATTTGAGACCTTCTCACATCATAGACTCAAACTGTATCAATTTTATCTTGTGCGTTGGGTAAACGATATCGAGATTTGTTTAGCCTATAATGCTTTTAAAGTCGGCCTGATAAGTCTTGAAGATCAGCTTCAGATGTAAATGCCACGTGTTGGTTATATTGAAATTTCTTTTAAGTATTTTACGAAAATCTAAATATAGCTAGCTTATTAGCTTCAGCTTGACCCAGAGCATCATTACTTTTGTAATATATCTGCTTTTCTCATTAATTCGCCAAAGCTCCTTTTCACTGTCAGTTTCAGTAGATTTCCAAGCACTACTGACCTAGATTGGAAAATCGTGTTAAGCAGACCAGCTTTGTAGTAAAATACTATATCTTTGGCTTATATATATATATATATATATATATATATATATATATATATATATATATATATATATATATATATATATATATATATATATGTAAATATATAGGTAAAATTCAAAAATATATCTTCTTATACACGTTTTTATTTTTATAAGAAAATCATTATTTTGCCTGAGCCTCAATTTTCTTAACTTTTTCCGAAATTGAGCCTCAGATTTTCTTAAATTTTTCGTAACTTTTGCTGAAATAAACTGGCTAGAATGGTATACACTTTCGTTAATAATATTGTATACTTGAATTTGAATTTCATCTTTAACATGTTGAATGCAATAACGACGAAGTTACCGATTTTTGGCCTACAAAAACACTTAATTTTGGAATTTGAGCCTCGTGATTTTCTTACGATTTTCTTAAGATTTTGATGATTTGAGCCTCATTTTCTTATAAACTTTTTTCTTATAAAAAAAACGTGTAGTTGCATACGTTTTGATCAAAATCTTCATCAGTGCTTACAAGACATTTTACATATTTGAAAGTTCAGTGTCAATCTGGAAGCATTTTAAACTGCGTTTACATCATTAATGACAAAAATAGTTGAGATTGGAAAGTTCATTAGAGATTTTGTCTTTAGTAGTGCAATTTTCTTAATTTTTAATCTAGGTTCCTTATAAGTTGGTTCCATATAAAAATATGCGTGCATTTCTTACAGTATGACATGGGTGTAGGAAGCCTGTATCTTTAGGGAGCTATAAGCTTACCGCCTGAAAGAGCAAGGAAAGGCGAGAAGCAGCCAGAATATTTTGCTTTTTTTCTTCCAGAAAAACGTTGTCTAATGTCATGGATTTGTATTCAACTGCAGGGCAACAGCTCTCCTGCCGCCTTCGCTCTAAAGCATATGTGTAATGGTAAATATTATGGAGATGAAATAAGAAGTACCATAGACGTAGGAACCGGGAGGCACAGGGAGCAGGTGCCCCCACTTTTCACAAATTTGCTTATATAGTTCCCCTTTTTAGGCTACGCAGTTGTCCTTTTTTACATAAGAGGGTGCCGCCTGAATGCATGTGTCCCCGACATTTTGAATGCTTCCTACGTCCTTGGGAAGTACAGGCTTTCATGTACAGGCCGTCTTCCACTTAAACGAATGCACCGATTCGACCGAGGCGGCCTGAGTTTGGTGCATGCGTAGTAGGTTCAGATGTGCATTCTCCCTCGGTTACCCTCGACCGAATCGGCTGATTGAGAAGTTTGAATGGTTTGAGCTTTACCATCGGTCGATAATCACCTTCTAACCACGCATCAACCTCCGGCCGCCTCGGCCGAATCGGTGCATCCGTTGAATCGGAAACCGGACTTAAGAAGGTTGAGGCTATGAATATGACTTCATGTTCTGCATGTTGACTTCCTTCAAGTGTTTATGTGCTTGAGGCTGCTTATAGCATTATTGACTCTAAATTGTTGCTGCTGTTATGTTAAAGGTAGTTTTTTTTAAGGAAGTCTCTGTTTCCAACGTCCACTTGGATGGTTCGGTTTCCTGTTTCAGTTTTAAGCTACATCCTTTATTTGAATAATATTTATATTTTTTGGGATATGTTTGTGTATAAAAAAGGCCTTATATATTTTGCGTTGTTCTATTTCTTTGAGCAATAGTGGGCAGCAAATAAGGGGTGTGTTTTGAAGCAGAACTAATTGGCTTGGTTCTCGGTTATTTGTAACGAAAGCGGATACTGCTGTAGTTTTCATTAGTGAGCACAATCTGAAAGATGGAACTAATTTGGTCTATCACATACGTATTTGTGAAAACTGGAAGGACATGTGCCACCTGTGCCCCCCGTCCCTGCGTTCATGTTTCAAATTCATTTTTCTCTCCACTGGAACATTGATTTTATCTGTGTCCCAGTCCACCGAGCCCCTTAGTTGGGTACACTCTTTTTTTATAATAATTCATAGCTTTTTCCGAGCCTCAATATTAATAATTTTTCTGATTTTGAGCCTAGAATTATTCTTAAGTTATTCTTAAATACCAAAGGTGCAACTTCGCCTAAAATGTTAAGGAATATATGTTAATCTATATTGATGTTTTACTACATCATAAAACTGAGCAAGAGTTTATATTTTTCCATCGATAATGCAAAAGTTCATATGAAAGCAGTATTATAACAAGGATACAGAAAATTTCTTAAATTACTCCTAAATTCCAGTGATTTTAAGCTTCAATATTCTTATAAACTTTATTCTTATAAAAAAGATTGTATCCACTTTTATTTAGTACAACCATAAGCCATATGTTGAGCTCGCCCCACACACGGTGAGCAATGTGCTGGGCAAAGTACCAAGTGCGACATTTTGCTCAACAAAATGCGCTGAATTTCCGCGTGCGGTTGACTTTCCGCGTATTCGTACGCTTACTTTCTTCGGCGCTGTTCAAAGTCAACACGGCAGGGCGGCAATTATGCGGTAGATCATTTGCGGTTGTTGATACACACGAAAGATACAATAGTGAATCATAATAACCGCCGCTATACAGGAAGCGCTATTATGTGACGCGCTTGTTAAATGTATAGCAAAAATGGCTATAGTACGCCATTCATGACACTATGTTGTTATGTATTGCAACAGTGCCTACTGTATGAATTTAATCTGTCCATTGGTGAATCATTGTCACTTCTATAGTGCGCGAAACAAACAGTTGTAGAAAGCGTAAGTGATGGAAACAACGTGGGAAAAATCTCACGGGCTCGAAGTTTGTAAAGTGCTAGCTTGAGAAAAAGATTAAGTGTAGTTATATTTAGCTTAGCTTAATTGATTGAAATGAAACTCAGTCTTGATGTTGCTATATGATCCTATTAATTGTGTACTATTTAAAATGCTGTCAAGCTGGTTTTATCTGTAGGTTATTTCAATATGCACTCTCAAGAGAATACTGCTAAATGAAAATTGTGTTATAACGATTGTGTTACAGGCCCATACGCCTGGCTGAAGGTGCACCGGAAAATTTATGTGGTGCGCCGAAAATTGTGTCTGTGCAGCACGAACCCAAGCCAACAACAAAAGAAATCGCCTCCTATCTAGTTTTACAAGCCAACTACTCAAGAATTACACACATTGGAATTTTTTCCATTAGCTTCCACACCAAACGCCGAAAAAGAGCATAGCGCACACCGAAGATCTTCGGGCCTAAACACATGGAATACACTTTGGCCCGTACGCAGTTGGGGAACATCGAAAGTTCTAACCCCCAATAATGCACTGAGATTAGGTATATAGGTGTATGTACGGTCATTTTCATAAATTATGGTTGGCTTCTACTTCTACATGCATGCTATCTCTCCCCAGTCTACGATTTTGGCAGTGTTAGAAAGTGCTGTAAGAATTTTTTATTGGTGACCCATATGGGGCATGAAAGCTGAGCTTTTGAACGCAGTTGCTTGTTTTTCTGCAAGGCATGCGTTATTGACATACTTGTTGCTTGCATACTGTGCATTTTCACTATTAGAAAACCGTGATTCTCTTTTCATTACATAGATTTCTAATATAGCTATTGCACTATCATTCTCAATGTTTCTTGTTATATTTCATCTTTACTTTTGTTTTGCAATTTCAGCCGTAAACCTAAAGTACTGTTCCCCATAAGTACCTCGTGTTAGCTCCCCTCAAAGGCCATTTCTCTGCTCTTACGTAGGTTTGTTTATGTTTGTGCCGCGAAAGATCGTAGTCAGTAATCGTGCTTCCTTTCCATTCAATTTCATCCATTGTGCTATGACATTTTATAGTAACGTTATTTTGTCGTTAAGGCAAATGATCTTAGTTGCCATTGGCGTAATGGTATCAGGCGTCTCATTTGAAGAACTGACATCTTTGCCCTTTGTCATACTTTGAAAAATTGAAACGGTATTACGACTTAATAGTTAACCACATCACGTTCAGTAGAAGATTTATATGTAATGAAATTATCAGTAGTGCAGTCGTAAAATTTTGGGAAGTGCATACAGTGCAAAATTTTGAAAACAAACATGGCGTTTCAAAAGTGTGCTTTCGTTACAAAATTATATGCAAATTGGTTTAGTAGGTAGCACTAGGGTGAAGACCAGATGTTTCAGCTAGCATAACGACGCTATTTCGCTTTACTCCTCTACCACACCACTGAAAACGAGCCATAACAACTGGAATTAAATCTATGCCAGATACAGACTGAATGGGGGGCATTGCTTCAATCTCTCTCTCGTTACTTCCTTTTCCATTTCTCTCTTCTCTCATTCTCTATCACTTATAATGTTTCCCTATTGCCATGGATATTTATTCCTCTTGTTTCGTGTTTTTAGCGTTGCGAACGGAAGGGACTTAGGAAATTCAGATCTTTACGACAATATACTATCTTCTTCCTTTGCTAGATTCTTATCTCAGCCATTGTTTCTTTCAACGCAGTTGTTGAAGACGGCCTCACAGACTACCATGTATGACTTTTTCAGGCACTTTTGAAGTACATATAATGTAGAATTCAGAGTCCAGAAGTCACGGCTCCACGGCTGTGAGCCAGATGAAAGTTTCTTAACTATTTGAGGAATTTTATTTTGAGGAACGCCCAATAATTTTGCAGAAATCTCCCTTGAGGAAAATTCTGATGCATGGAAACAAGGTGATTTGACATGAGGAAAGTGGAGAGACAACATGGAGAACTTTACATCGATGCTGTATAATGAGGAAGGTTATACGTAAGGAAGTGACTATCGGAGGAAGGTTTCGCTTTTTCTGGACTCTGGTAGAATTATGTACATAGAGGGGATCTGTCATAAAACATGGAACAGATGGGGGTGGAAGAAATTAAACAGGGTCACCACTAAAAACTTTTGAGGGCTTGCATATCATTTCACATCAGAAGCTGGCACATTTGGGTACTTTATTTAAGGGTACATTGGGGCCAAGAAAGCTATCCTTTCTTGCATTGGGCTACATAATTGTTCTTAGCTGCCATACATATTCTCTTTATGAAGTTTCATGTCTTTAACTCGTGTCTTTTATTTACCTTTAATTTTTATAATGCATTTCATGTGTTTGGTCTGTAGTTACCTTTGGAAGTCCCCCATGCCGCAGTTTGGATTTTCGGGCGCGTAACAACGCTGTTTGCAATTACAAGATTTTATAAGAAAACTTTTCGTCCTCCAGTACTGACGTTTTCTTAACGTTTTCACGATTCCAGTATCAAAACTTTCTTACCAACTTTCGAGTTTCAATGTTTTGCGCCTGTACACTAAAAGATAGTGAAAATATTCCGTGTAACTTAAAACAGTGATAAATCGTATCAAGTAACAGAATTTAAACTATTGGAGTGCAGCCAACATAACACATGACACACAGATAATGCAAATTTTCAATACATATATCAAAAACAGAAGTCAAAGTCCTTCCCGCGCCAATGGCGCATAGGGCGGCGCCTATCTCCGTTTCCGTAGCCCTAGGCCACGCGTCTGCGAATGCAGTGAAGGCTACAGCGGGGGCTGGTCCACTGGTAGCTCCGCCTGCTTAACTTCCCCACCCCTTTCTCATTTATCGAGCGCCAAGACGAGAAGGCAGTGAGTACCATTTTTTTAAAGTCTTTGGTGTGACTCGGCCAGGACTCGAACCCACGACCGTCCGCTTGTGAGGCAGAAGCTCTAACCACTGGGCCATCACACCGGTTCAATACATATATGCACTCATAAATTTTCTTAGGTCTAGAAAATCCCAGTAATGATATTTCTTAATTTTTTGAGCGGTCCAGGACTGCTTTGTTGCACACAGCTTTCTTGTAACAAACGTGTATTTTGTTTAGGAACAAAATTGGTGTTTACACTTTCTGTGCTTCCATTTACCCCATATTTTCCTCTTGAAACTCTGTATGAAAGGATTTTAACCCGAATTAATTCCTTCTTCTTCTTCTGGCTTCAATTAGCTGTGTACATACATATAAATATATATATATATATATATATATATATATATATATATATATATATATATATATATATATATATATATATATATAGAGAGAGAGAGAGAGAGAGAGAGAGAGAGAGCTATGTAGCACCAGCTATAACCAATAAATTATGCTTATTATTTTTCTTTCCATACCAAGTCTGTCAAATGCAACTTACCTAATTATAGCGAGATTTATATTTTTATTCTTAGAATTTATATCATTATCAGAAGTTTCATAAAAAATTATTCTCCGGTCGCATAAGAGCAGCAAATGTCAGAAATTGCAACCACCCACATATGAAGTCATGACGTAGATTTTGATTAATGGGACAGTTACATGTCGGACTGTCCGCTGACGTTGTCCACTGTCGTCAGGAGCTATTCAATTCGAAAAAGGATAAACCGAAAAGTTAATTTTTTTTCTATCATTTTGTTATGCGCCTTAGTTATTGAATGACATGCAGTAAACAATGTTGATGTTTTCCTTCAATTTATGTGATTTATTCACAATTAAAGTTCCACGAAAACAGGATACGCTTTATGCTAAGCTGCACTATAACACAGTATAGGTATTATTTTATTTGATTAATTATTATAGAAGGCACCCGAATTGCACTGTATCACAACAAATGATGAGAGCCCCAAATCATATCATATCTTTATTACCGGTATTTTTCAAAAAGTCTCAGACACGATTTCAATGGCTTTATGCATCCATTGAAATCGCCTGCCCGTTATGACAGTGCGAATGTTTTTTGTCCCATGATCCAATCTCGTTTGGAGTTGCTAAGTGAAAACCCGGACTTAAGATTCAGTTGCACTCCCTTCAGAATTCATGTATAAATATACATATCATTCATATATATATATATATATATATATATATATATATATATATATATATATATATATATATATATATATATATATATATATATATATATATATATATATATATATATATATATATATATATATATATATATATATATATATATATATATA
>OLMO02000231.1:18224606-18235010 GCA_900291935.2 Cassiopea xamachana
TATATACATATATATATATATATATTTATGTATATATATATATATACATATATATATATATATTTATGTATATATTTGCTTTGTCAAAAGTTTTAATATTTCAATAACTAAGCCCCGAGCTACATGTGAAAAAGTTCACGTATCTGTTTTCCATACAACTTTTCTCGGTTTTTATTTTTAGCTTTTAAAAGCTTTGTTTAGGGGAGGGAGGCTTTACTTTGTTTTTACCCAAGCTCATACTTACTTTTTAGTATTCTAAAATTTCTTTACATTTTTCTTTCATTTACAGCTTCGATGTTGTCTATCAATGGCCTAGATATCTTTATGTAGCTACCAAAATAGTTTAGAATTTAAAAAACTAGTAGCTCCTCTTCTGGTTAGCGACACTAGTAAACTTGCAGTCAAGGTCGCCGAGAAGGGGACAGGGGGCAAATTGCCTCAGGAGCCACAAGCTCCAAGGGGCTCATAATACCCAACGCTTCAAGGTCTGGGGGGCCTCATAAAGTGAACCAGTAGTAATTTTCTTAAGTTAATCTCTAGACTCTGAAAATTTTCTGCTCGCTTCACTCGCATGGGGGCTTGTCTTGCCCCTGGGGCCTCAGAATTCTCTCGGCGGAACTGCTTGCAGTACATCCTTTTTTTATAGCGATGCCTATGTCTTCGCTAAGTTTCAATATTCTTAATCTTTTTGCTTTTGAGCCTTGAGGTAATTTGAGGCAAAGTTCAATTTTGAGTTTAGGATTCTTCTTAAATTAGTCTTAAGTGCCAAAAGCGTAGCTTCACCTGAAATTCAAAAAAATACATTAAAATGTTTGTTAATTTCGTACTTTATCGTAAAGTATAACAGAAGTAGAACAAACTAATAAATGTTTATCAATAGTGTTAAAGTTCATCTGTGTTACAGTGGGAACAAGGTGACTTAGTGTCTTTTCCCTCTGTGGATGGGACCTGTAATGTATCTTGTTGTAGCTTTAGTTGTTTTTTTCGTGATAGATAAAAAAAGTTGATCTTCAAAGGTGGAAGATTGCAAAACAATTATAAGTCTTGATGAAATTTGAGCCTTGCATTATTCTTAAACCATTCTTAAATTACACTACTTTTTAGCCTCAGTAGTCTTATATGACTCCCATGCGGAAGGTCTTCGAGCCCGACTCGATGCCCTGACTGAATGCTCGCTCACTGTTCATGCAGCAGCAAATGGGTACCCAGTGGGAACACTGGCGGGATAAAGGCGGCGAGGAAAGGAACTGGCCACCCTACCTCACATTTCGATGGCTCAGGATAAGTGTCCTCTCTAACAGGCACTCCCACACGTACGAAAGTATATGGGACTACCTTTACATTAGTCTTTATAAACTTATTTTTATAAAAATGCGCATTACTGGAGATTTACGATAACCTTTCACGTGCAGCGTTGCATTACAGCCAAAGTTCCAGATTGGCTCATTCATTTGGTTCCATTTTTTATCGTACCCATGGGTACCACCTACATCAAAGAAACTGCTTCCATTATGCCTTTCACAATTTGCTTTCTTGATGAGGAAGTCGCTCATCAAGAGCTTTTTTCCTTTATGGCTGCCATCAGACAGGTATCCACTTATCTATAAGGGTATTTCCTAGACCTTGATTAACCATTGAGCCATAGGCCGATTACCCATTGGCTTCTGTGGAAAAAAGGCGTACGGCAGCTCTCTAGAATAATTGTAGTTTTATCTTATCTTCAATCTTCTTGAGGACTTTGGCTGTTTAGATACCCTTATAGACTGGCAAATATCACAATTGTCTCGCGTTCATTCTTCTTGTGAGAAAGCAAGATTGCTCAAAGAAATATCTAGCATCAATACATATTGATGCTTTCTTGTTGTCTAAAGCTTAATTTTTATTGTTTTGCCCTTTCAAGCTAAATATTGTTGCAGGAAATTTATCCTTTATATTGTCAGTCATATTTGAAAGCTTTTACCAGGCCTAAGAAGATATTGCGAAACTTTCTGTCAGGTGCGAAGGAAGCTTGATAAGTGGTTCATTTCTCTTTTTCCTTCTTGAAGCTCGTTTTTCCTTCTTGCAGCTGGTAATTTCTTTTAGGGCCTTATTATACGAAACATTGGCCACCGCTTGTCAGCTTGATGTCACGCTGATGTTGTTGTTGTTGTACAAGTTTGAAACATTTTGGGCAATGTCAATGGGACTTTATTACTTTCCCGCTCTTTTGCAACGAGGCTGGAAATCGGTTAGAATTAAATTGAGCATCTTCGAGATGCTTTTTTGGAAGCCATTTTGAAATGATTTCCCACATAAAATCCACACTTCCTGCATTGTTAGTTTTTGAATTTGCCGCATACCCTATTTCTTCGATTAAAAGCGGCCCTTGTTTATAAGCCGCATTAAATGACACTCTGAAAAGATAATAACGGGTCTGGATTATAAGCCGCATTGAATAACACTCTGAAAAGATAATAACGGGTCTTGATTATAAGCCGCATTGAATAACACTGAAAAGATAATAACGGGTCTTGATTATAAGCCGCATTGAATAACACTGAAAAGATAATAACGGGTCTTGATTATAAGCCGCGTTGAATAACGCTCTGAAAAGATAATAACGGGTCTTGATTATAGGCCGCATCAACAAAATTCGTAACTGAATGAAGAGATATTTATTTAAGGAAGAAGCGGAAAAAAAGAGTCATAGTATTCACAATTCCAGTATCAACGCTTTCTTAGTAAAATTTTTTGAGTTTTAACGTTTTACGCATGCACATTAATGGAAAGTGAAAAAGCTCCATGCACACTTAAAATGATGATAAATCTTACTAAGTGACACAAGCTATGCTGTTAAAGAGTAGCCAACTTCACATTCATGACATTTTGTGCACAGATAAATCAAATTGTAAATACAAAGAATTTCTTAAGTCTCAGAACAATCCAGTACTGAACTTTCTTTACTCTTTGAGCAGCTAAGTACTACTTCCTTGTAAACCACTTTTTTTACAAAAAAAAGAGCGTTTACTTCAACTTAGTAAGCTGCAATGAATTGTTGCAAATGAATAATGTAAGCCACGACTTATAATAGAAGAAATACGGTTGTTACTAGGATTTTTGCTTGGCTACAGCTATCAACGTGCTGAATCGTAGACAGGCCCGTTATACGGAATGCTACAACAGACTGACCATTGAAAACCGTTTTCCGTGAAGCTAGTTTGTTTGCTAAATGCCTTTGCCTGTTTGAAATTGTTCGTAGCTCCATTTCAATTGTTCTTTACTAAAGCTCGAATGTGATGTACCAGCCTCCTTGTTACCACAACTATACTCTTTTTTTAAACATAAAGTTTATAAGAACAGAAGGGCTAATATTCACAGAAATTTAAGAATAATTTAAGAATAAATCAAAGCTCAAACTTCATCAAGGCTATGAATTTTTGCGTATTACGGTTATAATACTGCTTTTGCATTAACTTTTGCACAAACTATACAATATTTGTTCTTCCATTCTACTTTTACTGTATGATGAAATAGGACATCAACAAAGACTTGAATACACGTTTTTTTTATAAGNGAAAAAAGTTTATAAGAAAATGAGGCTCAAATCGTCAAAATCTTAAGAAATTATGAGGCTCAATTTCCAAAATTAAGTGTTTTTATAGGCCAAAAGTCGGTATTTCGTCGTTATTGCATTCAAAATGTTAAAGATGCAATTCAAATTGAAGTATATAATATTATATGCGAAAGTGTATACCTTTCTAGCCAGCTTATTTCAGTAAACGTTAAGAAAAATTTAAGAAAATCTCAGATTCAATTTCGGGAAATGTTAAGAAAATTGAAGCTCAGGCAAAATAATGATTTTCTTATAAAAAAAACGTGTATATTTATTCCGTTGATATAGACCTTTGGCACATAAAAATTTAAGAATATTCAAACGCTCAAAACTATGTTTATAAATGTTGTGGCTCAGCGAGAAATTAGGTATTTTTATAAATACAGGAGTGTATTTTCTATAACAGACCAACTTACATGAAACCCTGCTGTAGACACTCCCAAATGCTTTGAAGTTCACCAGGAGAAGCTAAATGGAAACTTCAGATTCTTCAAGTCTTATTTTACCTTGAAAGCTGAATAATGGCATTGCTATTATGAAACAGTACTTGCACATTGTTGGATAAACTCAATATTTCCTTAAAATTAAGGAACTCTTAGAATTCGATTTGTCTGTGTACAAAATGTCATGATTGCAATTTTTGATACCCTCTAACAGTTTAACTCCTATTATCGTCTTAGATTTATCAATTCAAGTGTATATGGAGCTTTTTCACTTTCCATTGAGCAAAGCGTATGACTCTCAAGAATTTTTGCCAAGAAAGTCTTAAGAAAGTTTTGATACTAGAATCGTGAAAAAGTTAAGAAAGTTTCAGTACTTGGCCAAAAAAAACTTTTTTTCTAAAAAAGGCGTGTATTCCTGCGACTTTCAAAGTGGATATTGGCAATTAAATGTTGGTTTTGAGAGTTCATACCTTTTCTTCCCACTGTATGCTTATTTTTAAAGTAGCATTTCAAACTGTAGACTGTTCAATATCATACTGGGTGGTATGTGCTGATTAATTAAAAGCTTTTACCCATTTGCCATCAATTAAAGACCGTGGTATTTTGGTCCAATACATTGGGCTATTTTCATGGAACTTCTCATTATGTGCAGTTTAACCATAATTTGGCTCACTTAAAATAATAACTGCATGTGTTTGGTAGGTCATATAACAATTGGTAACCTACGTCAGTTCTAAGATGCTTAAATTAGTTTTCCTGGGTTTGCAGATAACATCTCGTTTGCATTGTTGCGATTCATTAATGAAAGCATGTATATATGTTATTTGTGAAAGAATGAGAGTTTAAAATGCATTAGTTTTATAATATAAGCTGTGCTTTGAATTTGCTTCCTTTGGTGTACATTAGCAAGTAACATTCCCTTCTGCAGACAGATTGGTCATTGGCGTTTTGGTGTTTTTGCCATTCATCAACCGGCCAGGGCTGGCCTCAGAATATATTATGCAGCTTCAAGGCTTGTCGGATGGCCGTTTAACAGAATTGCACAGTACAGAAACGTCACACTTTGATTAAATCTAGACCATAAAACTAATTCATAGGTCCCTGTACATGAATGCAAGCTTGTATGTGTTTAGAGAACTGCCTGTTTTCCTCCTGCTTCTACCAGTGGCGGGGAGGTACAGGCTGTATTTACATTGGTAGCTTATCTGTGAAGTGTCCTAACTTCACTTTTTTGTTTAAGCTATTTGTTTAACCGACAAGTTGCTGCTCAATTTTTCTTCATAATGTACAATGTACTACATAGAAACATGTTAAAGTGTCAGGCCCTGTTTACACTATTCCGTTATCATACGAAAACGGTATGGAAATGTTTTCATGTGAAAACGGCATAGTGTAAATGCTATATCACTTTCCTATGCAATAGTTTTCATTTTATGCCGGATAGGAAAACGGTTCAGCGTAGACGGTTGGCTAAAACGGAACATTTCCGCGCCGTTTTCGTACGAAAATGATATAGTGTAAACGGGGCCTTAGACAGCGTTAAAAGCACGCTTTTTATATGAAAGTCTTTACAGCATAGAAATGAAAATTTCTTAGATTTTTCATGATTTCAGTATTTAAATTTTTTTAAACTTTCCTAGCAAAGAGGTTGGAATTGTGATGTTTTATGCATGCACATATTACTGTTGATTTACTTTATGAAGCTCCTCAGACCNCTTGAAGCATTGAGTGTTATGAGACCCCTTGGAGCTTGTGGCCCTGGGGCAATGTGCCCCCTGCCCCCTTCTCGGCGGCCCTGCATACCGGTGTGACGTACACGTTTTGCTCAATAAGAAACTTGGATCGGCACCTAGTGCTAAAAATTTCTCAATATGACGTAAAAGTTTCAGTATTCTTGAACTAAAAGTTTCTTAATTAGTTTCATATTTTCGAAACCGAAACTCACCTCCTTATTGTTAGAAATTCAAACACTTCTGGTGGATATAAACACTTATCGTCACGAAAAATGTCCAAGTAGATCAAGATCACAAGTTACAATCCTTTCCAAACTAAAATCGTACAAATGAACGAGTGAACGCAAGTCAATGTATTCTTTTTTTAGGCAAATTGATATTGCGCAGTTTCCTAATTTCTCTTGAACAAAGTACTAGAGTTTCTTAATATTTTGACCGGCCTAGTACTCGTTTCTTATAAATCAGTTTCTTATAAAACTAGTCGTATTACAAGTAGAACAAGTTTCTTAATTTGACGTCAAAATTTCAGTATTCTTGTACTAAAAGTTTCTTAATTAGTTTCTTATTTTAGAAACCGAAACTCATCTTATTGTTTGAAAGTCGAACACGTCTGTATGGATATAACCGCTCAACGTCACGAAAAATTTCGAAACAAACCAAAATAACAAGCTACAATCTTTTCCAAACAAAAATTGTACAAAGCAACGAGTGGAATAAATCAATGTACTTTTAGATAAACTGATATTTTACAGTTTCTTAATTTTTCCTGAACAAAGTACTGGAGTTTCTTAATTTATGACCGGCCTAGTACTCGTGTGTATATGTCATGTGTTATCACCCGTTCTTGGCAGCAGTTTAGCTCAATGTGGAGATGTTAGTTTTTTCTTAAATGCTACTCCATTTAAGCCAATTTTATTGGACTTGTTCGATGATTGTAATTCTCCTTTTTTCAATGAATTATCTTCGTTTTTAACATTTCGTGTGCAGCTTTACAATAGCTGTTTCCTTTCGTGACTGATCTAAAATCAGCGAGCTTAATTTGACGTGTACATGTTTTTAGGAAAATAGCTTTTAAGAAAGTACACGGTTTTTTTCTATAAGAAACCACTTTATAAGCAACCTAGTACTAGACGGCCTAAAAAATAAGAAATTTTTAGAACTACAAGGAAAGAGCTAAGAAACTTTAGACTAATAGCACATTGAAATCGTTACCTGGTTCAACGTAAAGCTGTACCAAAACAATGTGAATATGACATTACTTTAGAAGTTAACTCGCACTGAGGCATTTTGTATGTTGTTTTCATAAATTTCTCTTATTTACTTTAAAGTTCTTTTATATGTTTGTAAAGGATATTAAGTTTTAATATGTTGTATATGTTTCATGTAAAGGACAGTTTCGCATCTATACATTGTTGTTTAAGAAAACAGGTTATAATCAACCAGTACTAGATAACCTAAACTTTAGGATACTTTTAGAACTGCAAGGAAAGAGCTAAGAAAACGTTAGACAAATAGAACATTGAAATTGTTACCTGGTTCAACGTAAAGCTGAACCTAAGCAATGTGAATATGGCATTGCTTCAGAGTTTAACTCGCCCTGAGGCATTTTGTTTGCTACATTCACATTTTGTGTACACTTTCACTGCAATTTATCTCGCTAAATTAAGAGACTTTTAAGAAACTTTTAGCACTAAAATATGGTCAAAGACTAAGAAACTTGTAGTACTAGGCCTTGAGCTAGGTTTCATATAAATAAAATTTGTAGTACTCGACTGCTCAAAAAGTTAGGAAAGCTCGATACTGGGTTTTTGAGACCTGAGGAAATCTACAACTTCATATGTATTTTAAGCGTGAATTGTCTGTGGATAAAATGTTTTATATGTTAAGTTCAATCCTTTCTTCAACAGTTTCTGTCATTTACTAAGATTTATCATTATCTCAGAACATTGGACCTCAAAAATTTTTGCCAAGAAAATCTAAAGAACGTTCTCGCTGGAATAGTGAAAAAACCAAGACAATTTCAGTACTGGACCAAAAAAGCCTTCTTATACAGAAAACGTGCATGTAATCATTTGCAGGACACTTCTCGTTTGATTATTTGTAACTTGTATCCATGAAATGTTTTACTGAACATCTAGGTCTTTTTATAAGAAAATCATTATTTTGCCTGAGCCTCAATTTTCTTAACTTTTCCCGAAATTGAGCCTCAGATTTTCTTAAATTGTTCTTAACTTTTACTGAAATAAACTGGCTAGAGTGGCTTACACTTTCGTTAATAATATTGTATACTTGAATTTGAATTCCATCTTTAATGTTTTGAATGCAATAATGACGAAATATCGATTTTTGGCCTATAAAAACAGTTAATTTTGGAAATTAAGCCTCATGATTTTCTTACGATTTTCTTAAGATTTTGACGATTTGAGCCTCATTTTCTTATAAACTTTTTCTTATACAAAAACGTGTATGTCTTCTTATAAAAATCGTCTTGTAAGACGCAAGTTTTAGAATCCTCGAAAGCATTAAGACACTAGTGCTACTAAATAAAAATACCAATGAAACTCCAAAGTTTCGTAATTTGTTTTATTTTCATCTCAGGATAGAATAGTGAAACCTTTTCTTGAAGTATTACTAGCATGTTGTTGGGTATGCTTGATTTTATCTTTGAAGCAACTTATTTTAAAAAACCTTATTCAATTCAATTCAATTAACAATTAACAAATATTAAATGTATTTGACAAAGGAGGAGCTCTCTAGAAGCTAAACTAATCGAGGCAGAGCCACCCCCTCCCCCATTTAGAACTCAAATGATGAAAAATAAATATCACTTTTAAATAACTAGAGCACAAAGATGTAAATATAATATAGTGATAATATTTTAAAAAAGCCAGAAAATCTCTAAAGAACAGATAAACCATGCTGAGGGGACTGGAATATGTGATAAAGTGAGTTATAAAGCTATAATCAGTTCTACGAATTAATTAAGGAGTAACTGTTAGGCCCGAACTAAGGTTCTTCAATTCAATTAACAATTAACAAATATTAAATGTATTTGACTAAGGAGGAGCTCTCTAGTAGCTAAACTAATCGAGACAGAGCCACCCCCTCCCAATTTAGAACTCAAATGATGAAAAATAAGTATTACTTTTAAATAACTAGTACTAGGAGTAACTGCTAAATAACTAATTAAAGAGTAACTGTTAGGCCCGAACTAAGCTTCTTCAATTCAATTAATAATTAAAAAATATTAAATGTCCGAAATAAGGTTCTTGTAAATAATCACTTAGGGTAACACTGTTTTCTACAGGTTTTGTTTCGTGTACCACCCCCTCCTGGCATCATCAAATGTTTTTCTTTCTTGCATACGCATATTTATTTCTTTAGCAGTGGCACCATTTAATATCTTCGGTCTAGCTAAAGCTTCGTACTATTCAACACAAAATACATGCTTGGAGTTATTCTTAAATTATTTCTTAGCTAGCAACTTGAAGCTATCTTGGCATCTTGCTTATCTTGGTATGTTTCTACTGCCATTTGTAAATTATGCTTGATATAGTGAAAGGGAATTTTAGCTCTGCAGAAATTACCTGTGATGTCAGACAATTATGAGTTCTCTTGCATCTCAGGTAGGAGCTACTTGACGTTCTTACGGATATTAATACTTTTCTACTAATGGCCACAATCAATTACCATTCAGTCATGAGTTTATCCTCGAATATAACCATAGCCGTAGGTGGGCTTCAAATTTAGGGGGACTCTAAAATTTCTCCCTGACTGAGTAAGGCGACATGGAAAGCAGACAGAAAAGTTTCCCGAATTTCCTATTGTTCTTTCAGGAAAATTGACCGAATGCAGCTGCCCAACTAAGGAGGGCTGCAGCCCCCCTGTCACCCCTTCTCCTACGCTTGTGAATATAGCCAAACATATTTCTTCTATTTGACTCAGGTTTTGGGTTAGTGAATATTCAGGCTCCTCCACAGTAATAATTTTTAAACGCACCTGTTTTTTTCTATTGTTTGAGTAAAACATGCACTATCCCACATAACTTGGTTTTTAAAATATCTGATATGGGCGATTTTTGCAAACAAAGGCCGCTTGTATGATACATAAATATTTGCCCTTCTGTGCTCTTAACGCCATCTCATACCTTAAGATGAAATTAACCAACGTTGCAAAGAGCAACGGGAATATTTTTGACTATTGGTGCCATTCAATGGTGGAGATGTTGAAAGATTTTGATGTAAGAAATAGATCCCAAATAGCGGCTGTCAGTAATCATGAAGATTGCAATGCGTGCATATATTTTATATTTTACTACGGAAACAAGGATTGGACTGATCCGGATTCGTTGGATTCCTAAATGGCATTTTTCTCTTTTAATTTTTGTCTTATACATTCCAACGATCCAATTAAATTGGTTGTAGAAGTATCAGTTCAATTTTCTATAGTAAAACTCATATATTTACATACAGGGACTGTGCCATCTATCGCAGACAGGGGGGGGGGATTTTGGGTGTCACGCCCTAAAATTATTACGCACTTTGGTTGCCACCCTCATTTTACAATTTTGCTAGAGTTCCCTCACCCCTCCCCCCAACATTTTCTCATCGAATTTGGACGAATTAGAAAATTGATC
>OLMO02000231.1:18239757-18253477 GCA_900291935.2 Cassiopea xamachana
TTATTCCAAAACGCTCAGATTATGACCTTCGCATGAGAGATACGCTCTATATTCCTAAGGTCAAAAGCACTAGATATGGAATTAAATCCCTCTGATTCTTGGGGTCTAAGATTTGGAACTCTCTCCCAGATGATACAAAGCAGTCAAACGATATAAATCAGTTCAAAACACTCAGATACAACTGGTTCTCAAACAACCAATGTTCCTGCAGCTAGTAGGAATTATTTGAATGCAATTTGTATTGTAATATGTTAGTATGCATTAGTATTCAATACTATTTTAACACTAACAATAAACAAGGTTATTATTATTAGGACTATCTATCACTGAGCCTCTCGTTTATTAACCTACTTAACAGATTATTATTGGAGATGTAGGACACGGAAGGGCATAAGCCCCACCCCTTTCAGATTCCTGGATGATGAAGTCACGCCCATTTTCCCATTCGTCTTTGTCCGATCTAAAAAGTTTGCTTTTAGCGTAGAAACTACAAGCCTTCACAAGTAAAAAGTAATCCTAGTGATAAAAACCACAGTAAGAAAATATTAGGGGCTGTAGCACGTCCTACACCCCGGTAACTCCTTCCACGATCAGGGGTGTTATGGTCAAATGGGTAGCTGGGAGAACTGCCTGTGGGGGGCAAAGTGAATAAGTGCGCTCCCATTCAGAATGGATGTGCACCAATTAAGTTCGCACATTTAATTCCCAAAATGTTCTCCAGAAAAATATGACGGAGTGCATGTTTTCACCGATGAATAGAATAAGTAAATTTTCCTTGTGCGGTGTGGTGCCATTCGATCCACAGACCGGTCTGCAGCCCGGGAGTTGGGGATCACTGCCTTAAAGTCAAGGGCGTCGAAACGACTTTCAAAGTGGAGGGGCCTGGTCACTAATGTGGGATAAGCTCAAGTAAAACTAATGAAATATGCTATTTTGTGAAAAAAGTGGGGGGAGTGCCCCTGGCCCTCCCTGATTTCGACGCCCCTGTCTAAAGTACCAAATAGCCCAGGGAGTGTGTAGGAAAAAACGCCCTCCTGATACACGCCCTGATGGTGATAATATTGTCAAATGTTAAACAGTCCTCTGCGCTAGAAAGGTTGGAGGGTGCTGCTCTAGAGTAGAAATTATTATTTCTAGCATTTCCAGGCTGCATAGCACGTCCAATCCACTTTTGTCTGCTAAGACGTTGAATTTGATTCAAGACAGCAGTCCTGGAGAGTCCTTTTTTAGACGGAATATTATTCCTTTCTGGTTAAAATATTTGCCTGTGAACTCGGCGAAAATATGACGTCATCCCATTGACAAAGATGCTTGATAAATACCAGCAATATCTTACGACAAATAACACAAAATGTCAGCTCTGTGATGCAGACAGCTGCTTGCTTACCAATTAATAGATCCTTTTCTACTAGCTTTGTACATTTAAATGGGCAGGTATTACGACAAAGCGGAAAGGGACGAAGGTCATCTATTTTGAGAAACCCACAAGTTACGAAGTGATCTTGATCACAGCATCTTCAATGACCCAACTTGAAATGTTCTCATTCTAATAAGAGGCAATACTTTCTGCTAGTTTCCCATAAGCAAAATACCCTTCTGATGGTTATATTGTTATCGGCTTTAGCTGCCTATATTTCCACTCAAGTCGATACTTGAGTCCATCAGTTGACTAAGAGGCTCACTAGGTTATATATGGGCACATTCATCTGTATAGATCGAAACCATAAAGTTTTCATCGCGAGATATTCTAAGGTGGTCAATCCTACGGTGATGTCTTGTTTCTCCAATTGAGCGCTACACTTGAAACCACCATGGCTACTTAATGCCTTGAGCACATCTTAAATCTGTCTGGACTTAATCTACCTGGAAGAAAGACTACCCCAGGGGCTGTGAATTAATTGCTCGTTACTTTAACAGATTTAGCTTTTTTCAGACACAACGTATCAGAAGCTTAATATGTACATCTTCTTAAGATGGCTATTTCCCATAACGACTTCCAGTATGTTGCAATATTCTTAGGAAAAGTAGGGCGTTACCTTTTTATCTATGCTTTGTCCTCAATATGGTTATTGAGCTCTAAGTACTGGAAGCGCAAAGTAATCAGATCATATTATTAGCCAGATCCTCTTCAAAGACTTTTTGTTTCAGAATTGGCAATTATAACCATGGATCTAATTTTATCATAGTTTGATGTAACGATTGGTAGGACCTTAATTGGTAGTTATGCATTAATAATGTTAGAAGGGACGAGATATGAAGTAAAGACCCTGTAAATCAGTTTAATGAACATGGCGAAATTACCATTCTCTTCCCTGTTTCTGATTGATAAAGAAAAGATAGCGCTTCATTCCTCAGTGTTACTAAAACCGCATATTTCAGTCGTTCCAAGGCAAGCAATAACACTGTATTGATCAAACTGTTTGGACAGGTCTTAAGCAGGTTATTTCAGTAATTTCATGTATTTGAGAGTGAATTGGGTTTTGTAACATATGGTTGAACAAGAGGCCAAATTTGATTCCATCTTTAGCGAAATAAGCAATACAACCTCTTTCACAAGAATGCCTAATTTTTCGCTGATCCTCAATCTTCTTAAATTTTTCAGTTTTTCGCCTTAGATTATTCTTAAATCATTCTTAAATATTGAAAGTGTAACTACGCCTGAAAATCAAAGGATTATATTCAAATCTGTATTGATGTCTTACTTTATCATAAAGCAACATAGAAGTGGAGCAAGACAGATAAATATTATATCGATAGTTAAATAGACACAAAAATTGCTAGTCTTCATGAAGGTTGAACCTTACATTATTCTTAAACTATTCTTAAATATCGAAGATATAACTACGTCTGAAAATCAAAGGATTATATTTAAATCTTTCTTTATTGATGTTTTATTTCATCAATAAGCAAAACAAAGTGGAGCAGAATAATTAATGTTGTATCGATAGTGAAAAAGTTAATCTACAAGCAGTATTATAGCTCAAATACAAAATAATTCCTAGTCTTGATGAAACTGGAGCCTCACGTTATTCTTAAATTTAAGCAATTCTGAGCCTGATTATTCTTATAAACTTTACTCTTATAAAAAAGTGTGTGCTTTGCAAACATGCCTACTGTAGCAGCAGTATGAAATGAAATTTCTCGAATACCGTTTGATTTAGGAAAGATCTGCTCATGTTTCTCACTCAATTTCCTTACTTCTTGGTACAGGTAGTCCTGTGTGACAATCAACCTCGACTGCATGATCACCTTGTAAGCTTACCTCGATGTCAACGTGCGATGCACTATGGTATCGAGACTCGAGCAAACAAATCATTTCGTCAATGGCCTAAGCAAACATTCCTTATTTGAGAAAACTTCCTGTCATGTATACAGATGAATTTGCCGCACATATTCAGAGATAACGTTATGGGGAAGCAATATCCCCAACCCTATCATGTGACAAAAAATTATGTAACTTTGGTAAATGACGCCACGTTAGTTCCCAAAATGTAGATATACAGGCACCTGGCATTTTGGCCCTAGAGATGGTCCAAGGCAGAGCTGCAGTCTTTGAAGCATTATTTGTGTAACATGATCCTAATGTAAATAGATATTACACTCATACCCCCAAAATAGTTTGGTGTGGCTCGCTATTTTCGTAGCAATTAGCACCATTATGGTTTGTCTCTTGACGCAGAGTCGCCAATGACTAGTTACCTAATTTTATTATGACACCCTTTTAATCTGTTAATGCGATAACTCGTTGACTGAGAATAAATTGAGAATTCATCATCATTGGACGGAGGAATCATTTGGCTGTTCTGACTGTCTCAATTTCTTTTTTTACCTTACGACTTCCTAAATCCTTGCACCATGCTCAGCTCTGCTGGCTCTGTTGCAGATCTTTCAATGAGAGAGTCAGACGCATGCTGCTAATCGCACGCGTAGACTTGTATGCACGCGCTGTTTTTTCGAATGAAATTTTCAAGATTAATAGAAGATATTAATTAAAGGTGGGAAATTTCTAAAGAACGTTTTATTTGTAGGCAATTGTGTCTTACTAAATACTTGTTGTTTCTCAGCAAGAGTATTAAATTCGGAACTTGATGCTCTTGCTGAGGAAAACGAGTCCTAAGTACTGATGAAGGCGAGGAAACCGAGGCTGATAGCTGAGCTAGCAATTACATTGATGGATTTGCGTCCACGACAAATCGAGCGCTTGGGACGTGCTGGGTACGTGCTTGCGCATTCGCGAGCGATCGCACGCGTCACATTGAAATGCTTTCTGTTAACTATTTTTCGTATTTCATCTTGTACTACCGTGATAAAAGCGTCTCTACTTGCACTATTGAATATTTTGCAGTTAGCTGCTTTGTTGATTCAATTGCGAAATATGTTTTATTGATATTTATAGGGTGTTGTCATTCATTTTGGTATAAATAACCTTGGAAATGAGAGATTTTTCAGAAAATCCAAATTAAGCCAAGCTCTAGNGCTCTAAGTTAAATCCCTTTTTCAAAGCCAAGCACGTTCCAAATTTCTGAAGTTTGGCTTACAAAAAGTAAAGTTAGCAGCCCTGGTCTTTATCAGTGACTTCAAAGTACGTCAACTCAAATTAGGGAAACCAGCAGTACATTCGGTCTTATATTGCATATTCCCAACTCCTTAAGAAATTCTATTGCGTTGTATCTTTCTGTATAAACCCTAGTTACAGGACGATAGCCACGACGATCAGCATTGCAGGTAATTTAGAGAGAACAGCTAGTTTCATTTCATTTTAAGATTACCATTTTATGATCAAAACCCTAATTAGCGTCCATTCCCTCAATAAACCCTGTGGGCCTAATTATGCTAATTTTTCTTTGCTAGGGGCGTGCGGAAGTAGGGGGGCCGAAAAATCAAGAGATTACCGGCGATTTTGGCAACAGCAAGATGTGGGGGCGTGTGGGATGTCACACCCCCTCATCTTGCTCTCGCCGGTAATCTCTTGATTTTTCGGCCTAAACTGGCGTTGCCATCATTGCTTATTATTACTTCTGGGAAGTTTAATAGCCTGTCAGTAATTACTTGTTTTTTTATAAAGCAGTTTCAGTACTGAGGCGAAAAAGCTTTCATATAAAAAACGTGTATATTTTGCTACACTCCTCCCATTCAAAAGTCTTTCCTCACGCCACTGTTCTTTGTAGTTACAGGATACATCATTGTCCCTCCTATAGAAAGAGAATCATTCAAAGTGATAAATCAGATATCTCGCCGTCTATTGTGCCAAGTAGATGTCTTCTCAAACAGCGAAGAAGTACTTGAGCCAATAGCTGAAAGGCCCATAAATCCAGAACAGTGGTCTTCAACTCTTTGGGGAGCGGAACCCCAAGAATGTATTCCAGTGGCTCGAGCAACCCCTGTTCACATATCTGCACAGGAGAGTTGAAATAAACTGTCGATTGTAGCATTTTTATAACTTCCAGCGGAACCCCTGGACTGTGCTGGCGGAGCCCCTGAGTTCCGGGGAACCCCGGTTGAAACCCGCTGATCCAGAACATGAAAGAGAGCCATATTCTATTAAAGAAAGCCAAGTGATCCTGTTAAATTTCAAAGTTCATGGTTCACGACATGTAGGCGAAAATATATTTTTGCTTATCACAATGAAATCACTTTGCCCCATTGAAAATCAGCGCCAATATACATCAATTCAATGGTTCGTGTGTTATGGCTTGAAATCAAAATCTGCTAAACTCAGCGAAGGTGCCAATCTGGCAAGAGTGACAATAGCATTGTTAGCGTTGTCGAAAGAAACGCCTTCTAGAACTTGCTGGAAACGCCCTTCAAAGAAGAAAATTTGATTTTCTTTCAAAGACGTGAGATGTTCATGAAGTTTTCTGATGTGGTATTGCTCATAGCTGTCATCTTAATAAATTGAACATAAATAGCATTTCTGAATGTGGTATACCTTTTTGGCTTTTTAGTAAACCTTTTTGGGGCCCAGTATTGGAAGGTTCATATATCCTCATATATATTTCAGTTGTGTCATGAATACAGTACAGCACTAATTCAATTATCCGACCCTCGTTTATCCGGATTTCCATTATCCGGTCCGTAAAAAATGTGAAAAAGAAATGTGAAGAGCCTTTGCGAAAATTTTTGGCATTTTTGATGATAATTTGGGTGCGTTTTTCTTGCTTTTTGATTTAATTATATTTTAAGAGTGTTTAATGTGCTATTCTGTAATGTGTGCTATTGATATAAATCTTCACAAAACTAATCTTATATAGTTATGTTGGTTTCTGCCGTTTTTCATATATTTTCGATTGACCGGAATTTCGGGCTATCCGCACGCATCTTGAAATTTTGTCCCGATAAGACCGGATAATTGAATAAGTACTGTATCAAAACTTTCTTACTGTTTCATGATTTCGGTATCATAACTTTATCAACACTTTCTTATGACGAATATTTTTGTGCAGTACCGTATGTTAATTACCTGTAAGATAAAGAGAGTTTAGAACGAGTCAGGAAATTTGATATTGTTCTTCCAGACAAAGTTTTCCGAATGTAATGGGTTTCATCAAAGGATCCGATGCACTTTTACCGGTTGTCAAAACAACTACGTATGGCATTGAGAGGGTCAGTTTCATTGAAAATAATCTCTGGCAAATCCTGCCGTCATCATTCCTAACCTAGAAAATTTAGGTATAAGATCTTGGAGATCAAAGTCATGCGGCTGCAGAATCTGTAAAACTTTTATTGATAATTTAGGTATTGTTTCATTATGTAACTAGTTGGCATTAATTAGTTTTCATTTCAACTATGTACATAATTTTTCATGTTTATTTGTAATACTATATTGAGCGTCATAATGATGCAATAGGAGGACGAACATGCCGTATTTAGCACGTTCTGATATCAAGCATTTCTTTGATAGCCAAGTGGTGACAGGACACAACAGCCTTTGATACAAAGTACCGACAGCGGCCTCTACTTTTGCTGGTTTTTGTGAGGAAATATTATGGAAGAAACAAAGTAGTAAGCATTTTGCTGAGTAGTTCATCCTGTATGAATGATTAAAGCAGGGGTGACATGGCGGGGGCTCAGGGGGGCTGAGCCCCCATCATCGAATATCTTTTAGAAGGAAAAGTACGCTTCTATCATAGAAGAAGAATGCTACAACCCTATACTTGCTTTCTCCTTCTTTTAATACTTTCACATGCGCTGGATTGACAAGCATATTCTTGTAATGCATTCAAAATGGGTGTGGTTAAAGGCGTGGTCCACATATTTCCTACAACACAGCCCCCTTGCTACAGTTATAGGACGACACCATTGATTAAAAATGACAGTAAACTAAAATGGAGGCTACTGTTGAGCAACTTTTCTGTCCGTGCACTTTCATGAAGATATCCTCTTTCAATGAAGGAAGATATTTTCATATAAGTGACACGCTGCTTGGCGTATTTTGCCTGTGTAAGCAGATACATGACATCTGCACTCTTTTTTTTATAGGAATATAGTTTACTAGAATATTGAGGCTAAAAATTACTGTAATTTAAGAACTGTAATTCATCAAGACCTAACATTTTTTGTACCCGAGTTGTTATACTTCTTTCAGAAGTACTTTTGCATTATCGATACAAATAATAAACTCTTGCTTAGTTTTATGATGCAGTAAAACATCAACAAAGATTGAAATACTTTCCTAAAATTTTTAGGCAAAGTTACACTTCTGGTATTTAAGAATAATTTAAGAAAAATCTTAGGCTGAAAATCAGAAAAATTTAAGTAAATCGAAGCTTAGAAAAAAGCTAGGCATTTTTGTAAAAAGAGATTGTAATTTTGTTTGGCGATTGCACTCATCCATTCTTCTTCACGACTTCCAGATTCTCAATGTAAGTTGAATCCCTTCACTTGGCGGAAAAATGTCGCACTACAGAAAATAGATCAACTCTGTACTTTGCACCGATAGAGTTTTTCCGCCGTGACAATTTCAAGTAACCAATCAGGCAATAGGAAATTTTCACCTCGAAATTTTCAACCTAGTGGGGATTCGACTTTGAGCCTGCATTCTTTCCTTCTGCCGCTACGAAAATTGAGAATATACATCAAAGACACCGCATCTGCTTTGCATATTGCAACCTCAAGTCTTTCGTCATTCGTTTCTCCGTGTTGAGAAAGTATCGCAAGGTAGCCGTTGTGTCGCAAATTCAAGCGTGAAAAGTTTTACAAGGAGGTATCAAGTGAATGTGTGGTTTCATCACATTTAGGAATTATCTCACAAGGACACAAAGGAGCAATTGCCAACACAGTGAAATGATCATCTACTTGTTGCCGACTGTTTCGGTTTTGACAAAAGATCAAAAGATTGCTCTCATTCAGAACCTAGAAGAAAATGAAATAATGAGTTTCATTTTGCCCCTCTCATGACCATGATTGCACGAATGCGCATGATAACTGCTATCATAGGCAGTGTGGGAAATCGTGAAGGGGGTTCAGGGGGCTTAGCTCCCTTGTTGGAATTATGAGAACTTTGGGGGTTTAGCCTCCCTTTATCAAACATTTTTTAGCTTGGAAAAGTTCTTAGCTATGCATTTACGAAAGTAGGAGATAGGGAAGGTGCGCTCCTATCAATAGAAAAACAATTCTACAAATCATTGCTCTGTAAATAAATTATTGTTAGAACTTAGAAAAAATTGGGCGTGGTCAAGGGTGTGGTCAATATATTTCCTACTGCACAGCCCCTACTTGCGGTTTTAGATTGGCACCACTGTCTCAGACTGCCAATTAGCATGTGCATGCTGGTATAAGTAATCATTATAAAATGAATGTAAAAGAAATAAACAACAGAAGCAAATAAGTTTTAAATAAATATATATAAATAAATGAAAAGTAGATAAATTTTTCTAAGTAAATAAATAAATATGGCAGATGAATGGAGATGTCATAATTGTTGAGAAGAGAGGGGACGAAATGGATTCAGCAGGGTTACCAAAAACTTTGCAGAATTATGAGAGTGAGAAGGAGAAACTCCCTCAGACTTCTGAAGGGGAAATGCTACGTGACACAGTAGTGTAATACTGCGTAGCCTGATTGCTATACACGCTTCTTTTTATAAGGAACCAATTTATATATATAGGTTCCCTATATATATATATATATATATATATATATATATATATATATATATATATATATATATATATATATATATATATATATATATATATATATAGGGAACCTATATGTAGACGGTCGAAATATTTAAGAAACTTATACTACTAACGGAAAGAAAGATAAGGAACTTTTCAATTCGAAAAATTTCTATAGCTGCAAATAGCCAAGAAATAGGAAGCCGATTCCGTTCATGTACAGCCAAAACTCACTTAGATAATTTTTAAAGCTTCTTTCCTACCTTATTTGTGCCTTTAGTCTTGAGTTATAAGCCAAAATTATAAGTCAAATTCCGAATTTCGACACAATAACAATGTATTGCTAAAGAGTTGCTGTATAAGAAGTTTTTTAGTAAGAAAGAGGCATTCTTTCAGACCTTCACAAGTTTCTTATAAAAGAGGGTGTGGTTTTGAGAATCAGGGGGGTCTGTGTTTTTTAAGTTTATGTTTCTTACATGTAGGACACTGCTGTATCTCAGTTTGCAACGGAAAGATGGTACATTAGGATACACTTTTTGAAGATATATTGGGACCAAGAAAACTAAGATGAAAGTTTAAAACAAACACACCGTTTCACAACTTTGCTGTCAATGCAAATTATAAGCAATTCGTCAAAATTTGCTTCAGTAGGTAGCATAACATTCAAAATACACATTTTACCAAATTCTTTTAAGTAAATTGAGGTTATCGATGAGATTTGCCAAGATCAATGTCCTAAGAAGACTGGCAAAGAAGAATTGTCAAATAAACATTAAAGAATACAGGTTTTTTTCATAATAAAACCATTATTTTGCTGAGCCTCAACTTTCTTAATTCTTCCCGAAATTGAGCCTGAGGTTTTCTTAGAATTTTCTTAACTCTCACTGAAATAAACTGGCTAAAAAGGGCATCACTTTCGTTATTAAGCTTGTATACTCGAATTTGAACTTCATCTTTAACATTTTGAATGCAATAATGACGAAATATCAATTTTTGGCCAATAGAAACACTTAATTTTGGAAATTGAGCTTCGTGATTTTCTTACGATTTTCTTAAGATTGTGGCCATTTGAGCCTCAATTTCATATAAACCTTTTTCTTATAAGCAATGTGTATTTTGTAAGCTACGAGGCTAGATTTTACAGTTGTTTCTCATTGCGTGGTTGGCAGTGTACCATTATTTGGGCATAAATAGCGATTTTTTATTTAGAGAAGTCAACAAAGAGATCAATTGACAACGCACATCCCACGTGAAAGAGGGTGTAGGGGGCCCTCCCACTTATGAACATCTATAATGTTTAACAATCCTATTGGTTTTTGCTTCATGGATTGATGAAAAATCCTTTAAATATGCCGTGGTCAATCTCCTTTTTCTGTGACAATGAATCACTTAAACCATAGTTAAACCTCAGCCAAGACTTTCTGTTTACGCTCATGCCGCTACGGGCTGTGGGCGCGAAAGCGCGCTGTATGAAGGAAACTAGCTTATTTTCTTCTACAGATCTGTCACTTGAAAGGGCACTGTTATTTCAGTTATTTTTTAGTCTTTACAGAAAAAGGACGTAAAAGCTTGGTTTGTACTCCATATTTTCCCAGCAGGTATCTGTTCTTTCTTAATTCAGAGAAGAGTAGCTATTCTTCCATTTTGCTCACTATTAATCACTGGTTAAGGAGAATGAAATAGTGTTTTTCCACGCCCTCTAGAGTTTTCTTTGGTTTTGCATATTGAGTTTGCATGCTGAAACGAAACTTAACAAAGGACGTAGCAGGGCATCTTTCAAAATTGTCACTACCGGGCCATTATCCAAGTGGGCCCTCTCCTTTACCCAGTAAACAACGATATTTATGTTTTTTGACCCAATATTGAGAGCTTTTTGTAGCTCATCTAATAGCAGTAACGAAGATGGTTTTCTCCCTGCTCATTCAGAAAGCTCCGTTTTCAAAAAAGCTTCGTTTTCAATCATATTAATGTGGACAGAAGGCAAAAACGCATCTAAATTTATGCGTTTTCATATAGAAATGGCATCCCTGACGGTTGTTTACTCTCTTGCATTTCTCTCCTTCTTTCTTCATAAATAGCACCTTACAATAGTAGTACTTTGGAGGTGAAGGAGACACATCTTCTGGTGTGCCCCCTCACAAGTTCGAAATGGTTTATCTTGTATGCTGCAAAGGGTACTTTAGCTAACATTTCGAAAAATTGAGATGTATGCTCCTTGCCTTCCAGGTTCNCCTATCTCTCTGAACACACAGTTTGTTACGTCAATTCTGTCTCTTATCTAAAAGTTAAAAGTCGTTCCCATTATTTGCTGCCAAATCAATAACGTCGCTAATGGATTTTATCTATTAAACTGTTCCAGCACTCAACTTGAGGCTACCTATATTTAGCTGCTAAGGTTTATTATTGTGTTTATGAATGGGTAATTGTTTGACGAGCCTACCGTAGACGCTTTAATACAGGTTTAACTTAAAACCTTTGTTTTCACCTGTACACCAACATCACCAATCTCAATATTCAACAGGACGAGATAAACCTTAAGTCTGTCCCAAAGAGACTTCTTCCTCCCTCTAAATTGAGGGATTTTTAGGGTGAGATTGCTCTTCGTTTTGGGGACACAGCTCAATATCGTTCCACTATATCTTTCTCTTCAAGAAACATGCTCTTTGTCTCTTTTCATAGTGTTTAATTTCTTGTTGTGCTTTGATGAGTATTTCCGTTCTTCATGATGCCTGGCACTTTTTCCATTTACTGATTACATGATTTTATACTAGAATGAGTTAAACCATTTTCATTGCATCTTTGATAATTATGCGATGAAAATGATAGTTAAACAAGAAACTCTGTAACCCATTCATGGAATTGATTACAGAGTTTCTTGGAAACTTGGTATTAGAGACATGACTGTAATGATCTGTCACCCTCGTCAGCTGTAGCAGACTTTTCATTGCATGTTGCTAAAACTGAGGGGATGTTTTTTGCAACGACTTGCCTCCCACTTGTTTGAAGAGTGTCACGAAAAAGCTTTGAACTCTGTACACGCAGTTCTTTCAAACATAAGAATGCCTAAGCTTTGATTATTCTTATATTATTGGGCGACAAAATGTGTAAATTCATCAGAAAATTTATTGAAAAAGTCAATGTTATGTTAATGTTCACCGCTCATCACAGAAATATAACAAGAGCAAAGCAGAAAAGTAATTTTGGTAGCTTTTTTTATAAAATTTTACCCAAAATGAACTAAAAAAACAACGAGTCACAGTCTTGGTGAAAATAGATCCAGGGATGTACCGATAGGGGGCGTGGGGGCGTCGTCCCCTCAATATTCTCAAATTTGCAAGAAAGTTGGTCAAAAATTAGCCAGGCAGCAAGCGAGTCTGCCACAGTATTTTCTGTGACCTTTTTTATTTTAGTAACAATTTACCAGCAATAGTTGGTCAATTGGTCAGAACGCCCCCCCCCCCTACAGAAGGTGTCTCGGCACATCACTGCATAGAGCCTTACATTATTCTGTAATTGTTCTTCAATTTCAATGAATTTTGAGTCTCAATATTCTTATGTTCTTGCTGAAAAGTGTCTATCATTTACTAATTTTTATAAGTCCCTGCTTTCCTAGACCTCATTGAACTCTTTTGATTAGGCCACAGCTTATGAACTGTTTGCCTCTAGAGGAAAAAACACCCATACGTAGGAAGACATCCTACACCAGTGTTTTAAGAATGAGAATGGTGACGGTGAAGTAAGTGCCACAACCGAACAGTGGTATTACGGTGCATTTCGCAGAACATGAAACAATCAGATTCTATGTTGCATCAAAGATGTATGATACACATACACACAAACGGAATCAATTACTCATGTTTATATGCAAATACCGAGATGAATCAACAATTCACCAATGACAATGAATTATTTGACCATTATTGTGAGGTTATGGGATGATGTAATAGTCTTAACAAAAGACAGATAGCTTGACTATATAGGCTACTAGTCATTTACTATCACATGACATATTTATATCGCAATATTGTCTTAAATTAGACTTTTGGTTCAGAATGAAGGCATACAAGNGCATTTAAATTGATATCAACAAAAGCATGTTTAACTTCAAATTATTAGGAAAACACCGATTATAGAAAAAGGCACGTAGCCAATAAAAACCAAATGGAAGTAAATGTCAATCAACGTGTTAGTCCATTCAATATGTTCTCAATACACGTTTTTTTATTAGAAAACCAATATTTTGCCTGAGCCTCAATATTCTTAACTTTTCCCGAAATTCGGCCTGAGATTTTCTTAACTTTTTCTTAACTTTTACTGAAATAAACTGTCTACAATGGTTTACACTGTCGTTAATAATATTGTATACTTGACTTTGAATTCCATCATTAGCATTTTGAATGCAATGACAATGAAATACTGATTTTAGGCCTATAAAAACATTTAATTTTGGAAATTGAGCCGTGATTTTCTTAAGATTTTGACGATTTGAGCCTCATTTTCTTATAAACTTTTTTGTTATAAAAAAACGTGTATACGTTTTCTCATTTATAAGAAAGTGGTTTATAAGAAAGTAGTACTCGACTGTTCAAAAAGTTAAGAAA
>OLMO02000231.1:18253682-18264198 GCA_900291935.2 Cassiopea xamachana
CGCAAGGAAATATCAAAATTCGGAAAGTTATCTTTAATTTTGGCTAGAACTTAAGAATGAAGGCACAAATAAGGAAGGAAAGAAAATTATAAATGTATCTATGCGAGCTTTAGCTGTAAATGAATGGAACCGGTTTCCTAATTCTCGATTTTTGCAGTTATAATGAGTTTTATAATTGGAAGTTCCTTAGCTTTCTTTCCGTTAGTAGTATAAGTTCCTTAAATATTTCGGCCGTCTACATTAAGTTCCTTACAAAGTGGTTCCTTATAAAAAGCGTGTATCGGTGTATAAAATGTCATGTACGTTAAGTTGACTGTCCTCTAACAGTTTAACTTCCGCTATTTACTAAGATTTATCATCATTTCAGGTGAAGATGGAGCCTCTTATTTTTCTCCAATGCGCAATACGTTGGTACATAAAAAATTTACCAAGAAACTTTTAAGAAAGTTTTGATACGGGAATCGCGACAAAGTGAAAAAAGTTTCAGTTCCGAGCCAAAACAACTTTCGTATAAAATAGAAAACGTATATCATGGTTACAGACTAGCTATATTTTGAGGTTTTTCTAAGCCTTGACAAGCCCCTAGTGTTCTTGGAATGATTTTATTGACAGTTGTGGACTACTTCTAAGGAAGATGGGTGGTCCTGTTCTTCTAAAGAGCTGCTGGTTACTGCATTCCTTCTAACGGAACTTTTTATAAATTCGACAAAGAAAAGCATTTAGAATAGGAAATGAAAATTCCAATGAATTTACAATTTTGACTCGCATGTTTCCAGACGGCACTTAATCGTTTTTTTCAGTACACGCTTTTATATACGAAGGTGGTTTACATGACAGCAGCTGCTCAAACGGTAAGAAAGCAGTACTGTATTTTGAGACCTGAGAAAGTTCAGATCTACATAGGCCTAGTATTTAAACTTTGATATAGTTGTGTACAGTGTATGAGAATGGAGTGGGAAAGTTAAACTCGCGGAGCTACCAGTGGACCAGCCCCCCGCTGTAGCTTTCACTGCATTCGCAGACGTGTGGCCTAGGTCTATAGAAACGGAGATAGGCGCCGCCCTATGCGCCATTGGGCGCGGGAAAGGACTTTGACTTTTTGATATTTATACAGAATAACTTGGTCAGCTAAAAAAGCTATTATCAATGAAGGTCCTGTTGAAACTGGAGTCATGAAAATGGAGTCATGAAAATATTAAGAAATTTTCAGTACTAGGCCAAAAGATCTTTCTTATAAGCAACGTGTTTCGTAGAAATGGCTTCTTTCATGATGACTGTAATGCTGGTCACAAATTTAATTCCTAGAAACTAAAAAGCATAAGCAATTCTTTGCTGCTTTATTGTTACTTCAGCGATGTCCAAACAACTCAATTGCCTCTATGAGTGTGCTATAAATGGAGTCTTACTAATAATTGGTTAGAATTAAGCCCCTTGCCCTACCTTGTTCATATTCTATGCCTCACTCTTCCACCTAGAAGTATATTTGAGTTTCTAGCCTTCATCATCCATTCCTATCTCAGCTAATTCCAAATAAGTCCATTACTTGAAGTTTTGTTAATTACTCAAAGTTGCCGCCATTCTGGATTTAACATCCTCCCTTTTATGACGTATTTGCTTCCTGTTGATGACGTAATCATCAGTCTGATGTGTTTTGATAGCGACCTATTGTTTTTTAAGCTTGTCATTGTTCTCGATAGATAATGGCCGTTCAATGAGGTGTGACTTGTGGTAGTTGTTATTGTTTATAAAAGCAATGACTCATTCGCTCTTACAAGTATTATCTACTTCGCGGATTTTAAAGGCTCTCACGACTGCATCTAGCTGAAAGCTCTCTTGAATAATAAACAATTGCAGGAACGAACCTCCCCCATTTCCGGTAAACGCTCCTTTGCCTCTAGTTTGCTATCCTAATTTGTTTTTTCAACATGCAGCATAGCCAGGGCTCAAAGAGAATCTACACGCAACTAAAAAATTAAGCAAACGAGTTCCACAATGTCATTCATGATCATTCATTTCAACTAATTTCAGTGTGTTTTCTTGTTTATGTTTTGTTAAATGACGAATTGTGTATTTTCAGAGGCGTGCCGAAGTAATGGGTGTGTCACACCTCCACTTTTTGCCAAAACAGCCGATAATTCTATGGATTTTTGGTAAAAGCGGACGTTGCAATCATCGCCTTTCAGTAATTTTTATCAAAGTGCAGTATGTGCTACTTTTGCTAAGAAATTGTATCTGCTTCCTAATTATTGTTTTTTCCAGAGCTTTACAGGTGACTGTTTTGGCCTGAGAGCGAGCATTTCCTTGACTTTAAGGCAACTTGATGACTGGGGCCCGGGCTCATCATCGTAGTAGTTGAAGACAACACAGAATCACAAGTGACGGAGGGGCGGATCCAAGGGGGCCACGAGTGCCATGGCCCCCCAAAAGGCAATACTTCCTATAGCAAACAATAGTGCTAAGAATTTGTTCACATGAGAAAAACAATTAAGCCCCCCAAAGTTCAGCTCTCGATCCGCCCCTCCAAGAGACAATTGGCTCACCAAATGTAGCACTTTCTATGTTCCAACCTTTCAAATTAAAATTCTGATCCACTCTATTCCACCTTTGAGATGTCGTTTGACCTGACTGTAAACAATGCTATTTTATTCTGAAGTCTCTTTGCTCAAAATTTGAGCAAGCTGAAAACATACACATTCATTTGTTTCACTGCTAATGCGGTTGTATTTTATGAACGTAGGCAACAGCGTCGGTGCCATCAATTGCAGACTGGGGGGGGGGGTTGGATTTTAGAGGTCATGCGCTAAAATTGCAACGCGATTCGGTTGCCACACCCAATAAAAAATTTTGCTAGAGGTCCTTCAGCCGAACCCTAACATTTTTTTATATTTCGTCCTAATTTGGACGAATTATAAAATTGGTCTCGGCGAAAAGTGGGAGTGACAAATCCTCTTAGTCTCCCCCGCGGCGCCGACATTGGTAAGCAGGGCAGAAATTCGAAGGAGAGTTTCAACCTTCTCTCGAATTTAGATATATGCAAATATTGAAGCCAAGGCTCCGTATTATGACTAATCAGTGGAGGTAAAAATAGCCATAAACGTCTTTATCACATCAAAGAAATATAATACCCCTTTCACAGGAGACAGGCTGCTAAACTTTCTGTCTAGCTCCATTTGTAGATCAAACCATGTTCAAACACTTTGCTATGGATATGTAAACAGTTTACCTGTCCGTGCAACCCTCACTTGATGGTCTTCAGAGCAGTGCTGTGCTTAGAGGTTTTTTCTATGGGAGTGAGCTGCTCAGGTTTATAAAAAGCCTCACCGTTGAAAAAACTACCGACAAAAATTACAAATTTGGTGAGTAACAGAACTGAGGGTGTGATAACCCTACACCCCATTTCAAGACCAATCACAATTGTTCTTCAATAGAAATTGGCATAAATCTACCATACGCCCAGGGGTGATTTGTAGGGGGGGCTCAGGGGGGGTGGAGCCCCCCTTGTTAAAATTTCTGCTCATGTTGGGGGGGCTCAGCCCCCCTAAAACTCTTGCATTGACTTGGCTTTTCAGAGTTTATTGGCCTTGCTTCCAAAGTGCTATGATCAACTGTGCACTGCTATATGGTTATTGAGGCATTTCTTATTGTTGACTATACTATATCAGTGTTAAACTAACTTATTATGTTTCCATCTTTGGAAATATGGGCGTGGTTTTAGCTGGGCCACACCCAAACTATGGGCGTGGTTGTGCATAGAGCCCCCCTTGTTAAACTTTTTAGAAATCACCACTGCATACGCCTAGCCAGACCCCATTTTTGATCAATTGACTGACACAAAATCGATCGATCGATCAATCGAAACAAAAGGGGTGTTTTTGTGATGCGTGATTCCATTTCGTGAAGAGTCGATGCATTTTGTTTTAGTAAAAGCCTAAGTTCCTTTGAACTGCACATATCTATCATCCCTATTTTTGGTAATTTACCATATTGTTGAAACAAGTCATCAAGGAACAGAAACTGCTGAGCTAAAGAAACAGATGTGCGCACCGATTGACTGCCAGCGTGAAGATGGAGCCCTTTGCTAACCAGTCTTTGTTGAAGGGTGATCCTCCATAACGAATTGAAATGAATTGAAAGGTTGCGCAAGGTGCATAACCAAAATTGTCAAAGCGTAATTAAAATAGGATTGTACAGCTATGGGCGTTCCTGAATAGTTCTCGGAGGGGTGCAGGACCCACATTTCACAGATAAAACAAGCATAGTTCACACATGTCAATTACGACGCAGGGCACAAGCTGTTTGGTCTCTGGGATACGAAAATTAGAAAGTTTTTTCCAACAAGTGGAAAATTTTGTGATTTGTCGACAGATATTTTATATGAGGGCACAGGGGCACCTACGCTGGGGTAGCAGCTACTACCACTGCCCTCTTCCCTGGGGGCAAGAGAACGAGAAGTATCTACCATCTTTCCTATCTTGTGAAGGGGCACTTTCCCACATTGTAGACCGTTTGGCTTAATAAGGTTTTTCTGGGAGCAGGTCCCCAGGCCCCCATTTTACAAAGTTATAAGTGTGAATATTTTCTATCTAGAAGGGAAATTGAAGACCGAAAGGTACCCCTGTGGAGGTAAATTCATAAACATAAGGTGAAAAGTAATTTTATTAACACATTGCTAATAGAGATTTTGCAATTTATAACTACCTCATGGTTTCTAAGTACTTTAAAACCCCTGCTATTACAATTCACGTTAGCCAGCACCTTGCCCCAATGCCTCTGTGACGAAGCGAACACACACTTAAGTGCTACCGTATATGGTGAATAAACTATAAAAACGTAATGAAACAATCCCATGTTTACGGGGTGCAAATCCACGACAGTCAAGTGGTTTAATCACAATTCTCATTCATTCGAATGAAGGAAAAAAGTAATCTCAAGCTGTGGATGACTGACTCTCTTTTGTCCTTGCGTGATAGGGGTTTCCTGTTGATTATTGTCTCAAACTGAGGCCTTTTGTTAGCATTATTTATAGGTCTACGACCGCTGGCCTGGGAATTGCAGTGTATGGTTTTGTGGTATGAAAAATTATAATACGCATTAGTCGACGTTCAAAGTGGCACGCGAATAAGGAAATTTTACCCAGGTCGTATGCCAAGTAGATAACCATAGCGGGTTCCTTGTTTCGTTTGTATGACTCTTATCTTTGTTTGAAACCGTGATTCAACATTCAGAACACATCATGCCACTTTCAAAAGAGAAATATGTTCGTACAAAAATACACGATGTTGTTAAAAAGCAACTTGAATCGGTACCCTGTGCTAAATTTCTCTTGAGTTCGCACGAAGATTTTTGGCATTTTGGCACTTAAAATCTCTGAATTGGACTTGATTTTTAGGGCCCGAAATTGCCTTACTTTTTGAAAACGGAATATGTCTTAATGGGGATAGGCGCTGATCGTCACGGAAAAAGCCCAAAATTTTCAAAATCAAATGTAAAAACCTTTCCCAGACAAAAGTCCAGGCCAGCCTAGTACTTGCTGCCTATAAACTAGTTAAACTAGTTATACCTATAAACGTATTAAAAAGAACGAAAAAAGCTCATTTCTAGATGTTATGCACTCTCTTCTTTTTATAAGAACACGAGTCTGACATTTGGTGGAAAATTAAGAATAAATTAGGAACAAGGCTGAGCCGGAGGAGAATTGACAGCCTTGAGACTTTCTGTCCTTGATTTTCGCTAATTTGTAGCTCTTAGTGAAACTAGGTACTGTACTAAAATTGTCTGCTTTATTTTTTTGTTTTCGTTTTTAGTAAGTAATGTAGGGGAAAGGCCGTAGGTCCTATAACAAAGCCCCCACAAAGGAAAAACTGAGAAAATGAGGGGAAATTTAAGTAGAAAGGGAGACAAGATCAAGTTTATTGATGTTAGATTTTACAATTGTTTAAGAAATTCTTTCAATAAAAGATATCAATATCCAAGATAAACCATCTTGGTTGTAACATTTCACTCTCAATCAGTCAAAACATCCAGTGTTGTCTTGTATAGAGTCTTTCTAAATGGCCTACATGCTACTAATTTAGGAACAAATTAAGAACAATTCAGCATCAAAATTTGGGGAAAAGCCAGCCTGATTCTCAATTTTACTGGTTCTTATAAAAAAAGTGTAATAGATTTAACTTAGCATTGGAAATGTTCTATAAACATTATATTATCTTTCCCTCAATCGTTTATATTCTGTTCCTCACTTAGATTTGTCATTGCTTCATCAGTAAATGCAGATTTTTGCGCTGTCCTTTTGTGCACAGGAGCTCGATTATTTTTACTTAGAAGTTAAATACTGAATTCAGGGGTGGCGATAGGGGGCTAGGGTGCTATAGCCCCTCGTCGGAACATGCTAGCCCCCCGTCGAAACTATTTTTCGGAGATTTCTTCCACCTATAGTACCCTTTTAGCCGTATTTTAGCCCCCTTATCGAAGTCAGCCCCCCGTTGGAAAAGTCCTGGACTGAATTAATGAAAAACCATAAAAATTTCGATGCTGGGAGATGAAAGTTTGTTGTAAATGAACCATACGGTCCAGTTCATCAGATTTACCGCAGTTTGGGGGGTTTTGCTAAATAGTTAAGTACGGGTTGTGTGATTATTTCAAAAAGCCCAGCTCCAGAATGAATTTCTCGCGTCAAATTTATAATTAGTCAAGGGTTGATTATGAGTAACACCAAATCCAATTACTTTCATAGACTCAATTTTTAGCTACATAATCATCTCATAGAATGCGTGTAATTTTCTCGCTATACACAGTTTTCCATTCACTTTTCTTTCAAAAAAGAGAATATAGCATTATCATTTGAAATCAATGCATACTGTATTGCTTACTAGTTGAACATATTAATTGTCCTGTTTGATTGTAGATTTAATGAAGAGAAGGCGAGGAGACTGACACTTTGAGTATTCATTATAATTTTGCGTGCTTTTTGAGCCTGCTGATCGTGCGCAGTCAGTTTTTAGCAAAATTCAATACAATTTGCAGACTCATTGCCGTCAACGTTTTAGTCAGACAATTTTAGTTTCGTTTTTCTGCATGTGGGTTATAGAAAGTACTGCGCGTGAATCTACGAATAGGCATTTTTATTGNGAGATTGAAAATCTGCTATTTGCGCAATAAGTTGAATAGTAATCTGCACTTGTTGAGGATTCGACTGGAGTAAATGTAAGCCAATATTTAGAACAGTCTGTCTTTCTGTTTAGTGAACTATAATCGAAGCTGTTATCGCAAGTGGTATTTTTAGATGCAATTGTGGTCAATATAAACGTGATAAAATCTTTTGTGTGGTGTGCTATAGTTCATCTTCGTCGAGGAATTTAAACAACAAAGTGGGAAATTTTGATTCGCCGTAAAGCCAAAACCCTACACGTCACCTTTGTCGTCAGTGGGTATCTGGCGTCATGTGGGTTTCATGAATATCTTGACGAAGTAACAGTAAAGTTATGTCATAAATCATTATGACAATCAATTGTGTCGTGATCACTAACAACATCATCATCATCATCATCATCATTATCGTTATTAATCATAATTGCCAGAGTAGGGCATCTTTATTATCATCATATTTATCGTCATCGTCATAATAGCCAACTCCACAGCAATACTTAGTCATCATCATTTTCAATACACGTTTTTTTTATAAGAAAAAAGTTTATAAGAAAATGAGGCTCAAATNTCGTCAAAATCTTAAGAAAATCGTAAGAAAATCACGAGGCTCAGTTTCCAAAATTAAGTGTTTTTATAGGCCAAAAATCGGAAATTTCATCATTGTTGCATTCAAAATATTAAGGATGGAATTCAAATACAAGTATACAATAGTATTAACAAAAGTGTAAGCCACTCTAGCCAGTTTATGTCAGCAAAAGTTAAGAAAAATTAAAGAAAATCTGAGGCTCAATTTCGGAAAAAGTTAAGAAAATTGAGGCTCAGGCAAAATAATGATTTTCTTATAAAAAAACAACGTGTATTATTATTATTGTCACTATCATTGCAGTCATAACCATCATCCCTACTGCAATCACTTTCATTCTGAAATGTTCCATTTCCAGTTTTCATTTTTATCAGTAATTTTTCAGCACCTTTTTGCTGATAATGCAGCTGGAATAAGGAGGACACTAAAAATTGTGTAGACGATAAATTGACCAACAAGGGACTCTAGTGAAAGATAGACTGAGCAAGAACCCCCGTTTAAGTTGTCACAACTGTCATCACCAGCATCACCACCATTATCAATTATCATTTTCAATTATCATCATCATCATCACCACCACCACCACCACCACCACCATCATCATCATCATCATCATCATCATCATCATCATCATCATCATCATCATCATCATCATCATCATCATCATCAATCATCAATCATCATCATATCATCATCATCATAATCACCATCATTATCATTAATTATTATCATCGTCATCATCATCATCAACATCATCATAATCACCATCACCATCATCACCACCACCATCATCATCATCATCATCATTATCATCATCATTATCATCATCACTATCATCATGAATCATCATCATCATGAATCATCATCATCATCATTATAATCATCATCATCATCATCATCATCATCATCGTCATCGTCATCACCATTATCGTCATCGTAATAATCATCATTATTACGACTTTTATACCATTATCATCATCAATATCACCATCACCATACTATGATACTGTACAAAAGACAGAAAGTGAAGGGGCCTGATTACCAAGGTTGGGGATAAGCTCTGAAATTTGATTATTTGTGTTGCCTACAGCATAATTTTCACAGCTTTTGGAATATGCACAAATGGAAATGGTGTTTGTATGGTACTTTCTCTTGCAAAAGGGTTTAACGAATGTGAGACATAATGCACAGTTTTCTTTGTGTAACAATAAAGTTTGTAAGAATATTAAGGCTCAAAATCGCTGAATTTTAAGAATATTTAAGAATAATGCAAGGCTCAAGCTTCATTTGGACTTAGAATTTTTGTGCATTTGAGTTGTAGTACTGTTTATAGATAAATTGGTGCACTATTGATACAGTTTTGACTATTCTGCTCCTTTTTTGCTTGGCTTTGTGATGAAGTAGGACATCAGGAAAGATTTGAATACATTTCTTTTTGTTTGAGACCAGAGATGGCGCCAGCGGGGGGACTGTAGCCCCCCGTCGGCACCTAAATTTCCATGCACTTCATAAAATCCTTGACCTTTTTTTCCGTCTTTTTAGGCTATACGATAGGTATTGTCTGCAAAGATTCTCGGACGCCGCTCGCTATCGGCACTTTGACAGCTGTAGCCTCCCAGCAATTTTTTCTTGCGCCATCACTGTTTGAGACGAAGTTACACCTTTCAAATCTAAGGATAATGTAAGAATAATCTCAGGCTCAGAATCCGAAAAATTTAAGATTATCGAGGCTCAGCAAAAAGTCAGGTACTCATATTAAACAGTATGTATCTTATGCCAGAAAGTAGGGGGCAAATGCCCCACCCCTGGTTTCGACACCCATTACTGTACATGCATGAAGAAATAATTTTATTGATTATTTTAGAATTTACTTGATAGAGAGTACGCATTGATAGCTTGGCAACAAGCACTCTTCCATTCTTCTAAAGCCATTGCTGTGTGCCATGTACCATTGACCTGGGTCAGTACGGGTTTTTAGAAAGTTTTGGAAAGTAATGGAAATCGATAATGCCATTTTCCAGGACCTGGAAAGTTTTGGAAAAGAAAAGATTTCCAAAGTAGCTCTGGAAAAGTTTTGGATTTTTGCTTGGAAAAATTTTAAGAATGTCCTAAAATGGATGTAGCTTAGTGTCGTATGAAACTCCGTATATTTCATGCTTGTTCATCTTGCTATTTACAATACGAAACATAGTCCACCAAAATACATCGTCAAAATAACGTTTTTCTTCTTTTATGGGGTTTCAAAATTCGAACAAAAATATGTTTCATGGTTTTGGAAATTTGCTGATTAGGCTTTGGGAAAGTTTGGAAATATTATAAAAGCAGTTTGTGTGAGCCCTGATTAACTGTAAAGGAATGCCCACCAGAATCTGGCGCAAAGAAACGCCTCAAATTTTTGCACCTCCTTCTAGTTGAACCCACCCTAAAGGGACTTTGATGCCTGCAATTACTCATATGAGTAATTACTATCAGTGTGAACATAAATAGTGAAAATTGGCACTCTTTGTCTCGTCCTTCCCTTTTCGTACCTGAGGTTGTTTATTTCACACCTTTTTAATGACCTAGTCAAGTCCCAGGGTACCAAATTGACAGATTCCACGCCTGTTTATATTTTGTATTGAAAACAGAATTACTTCATAAATTTATTTAAATTGCATTGGTGTCCATGGGAACTTTATCGCGTGAGAATTGACACTGGTATTTTCGTCTCTGTTGAAAGTTTTCCCATTTATCACGACCATTTTCGAGTGAGATTTTGCTAATTTTAGATAGAAAGCTAGGATATCT
>OLMO02000231.1:18280820-18291435 GCA_900291935.2 Cassiopea xamachana
GAGCAATGAGCAAGTAAATGAAGGCAAAAGGCTATACATGCTAAGAGGATGGCATTTTAGATAATACAGTAAAACTTATTCAGCTTTTTTGAGTGCTTGCTGCTTGGACCTTTCAAGTATCCTTTGATAGCCCATACTTTTCATGCTTGCGATCGTTTTGTAGTCTCTACTATGGGAAGTAAAATCTTGTACCATACAACAAAATTGACTAGACATGTTGCTCTACAAGCTTTTCAAATTACATTAGACTAATATCACTAGTATAAAAACTTTGTTCACTTAATGAATGCACCCGGGCAATATCTATTTCTTCCATAGAAATTCGTTCTTCATTCGCATCTAACGTTAATTTTCAACTTAGTCGGCGATGTTACATCCCTCTATACGTTCGTCATCAAATTGTAGTTTAACTACGATCCATGGGCACCACAATTAGTTATGCTTCATATCTGATTTAGATGGACATTAATAGCAAGATAGCTCTTATGCATAAAAGCAAATAATAATGAGCTGAAATTAAATTAAAGAAATCGACTGTCTGTGACAATAAGAGCATTAGAAAATTAATGAAGTGGGACAAACCATTGTGAATACCGTATTCATACATGATGTGTTGGGCAATATGTATTGATGATGTAAAAGCGAAGTGTTTAAAGTCTAAATGGTAGGGACGCCATGCAGATATAGCACTCACTGCATTACAACAGCACTTCTCAATTGTTTTTACAAAGCCCGCGATGGGAAAGGAAAGGATTTTACGCCCCCCGTTGGATCATTGTCTATGAAAATTGTGTAAGTGTATATGTTACCTTGGGCCATACGCACCCCCTAGCATTGAGTCGTGCCTCTCAAGGGAGACGAGCCCAAATATGATATGATGTTCAGGTCGTGTTGCAAATGTAATGGAAACAATAATTTTTGTGGCATTTTTACTAAATGTGGTGCTGATGTTAGAGGATAACATTGTACCTTTTAATCATAACACATTTATGGCTTAGGAAAGCTGATTTAGAAATTCTTCATTATGAGAAGCTTTGACTCTTGAAAAACAACAGGTCTCCAATAACAGGTACCTTCTCTGATGCCGATTCTGTGTTGAAATCTCACTGAACAAGCAAGCCATAGTCATAGGAATCACGGCTCACTAAAAACACTAAAGCTGTTAATAATTTTGATTTTAAAAGGGTTACAACAGCAGTTTCTCAAAAATGTCTGCAAGATCAAATTTAATAATACTCTCTGCCCTCTTAATTGCATCGAAGATCGAAGACGTTCTAAACCATCATTAACTTATCCTCGAACTCCCAGTCTAGACTAGGCAATTGTAAAGCGTAAAGAAAATAAATCCATTCAAAGACTGTCAGGCATTAAATTGCATTTTCTAGCTCAAAGGAGACTTGATAACAACGAAGCTGATTGCATCAATAAAAATACCCTCTATTCCACCACCTTATATTAAGTTCCACCACCTTACAACCCCATATGCGCGGGAAGAATATCTTAGGCCAGGACCTTAGTGTGTTGTTCTTGGAGCAAAAACACTAATTCATCTGTTAATTGCTGTTTATGGTAATGCTATGTAAGTATTTTATTTAGTTTCTTATCAGACTTTTTCAATGCTTGTTCATGAAAATTAGATGTTGCTCAGAGAAATCCATGGACTCGCACGACGACAAGGATCTACCCATCTCAAATTTTAACTTTAAGTGTATCTGTCAGATACATTTCATAGACTTTCTTTACGTATGTACGGTTAACAGAACTATACAGAGAATAAATCAATGTACAGCCTAGGAATTTGATGGCATCTGCAAACTTCAATGTTGAAGAGTGGTAGGCAATGTGAGAAGTACAAATCCACAATAGAATAGGCTATTCCAGCTTATGGCAGCTAATTCAGTCTTTAGGCATACCTACATTTCCTTCATATGTCATTCTCAAAGAGTTATGGTAAATTTTGAATTATTTAGAGCATGGATGCTGGAGGCAAGAAACTCAGAGATGGTGACATGGCAGATTTAAAAAATGATGCAATGGAAATGGAAAGAGCATCGAATTTAGTTCAACATGATATTGAAAAAACAAAGCATCTCATAGAAGATAATGGTGGGAGTCCAATTATTTTTCATACTTTTTGTCACATCATATAAATTCTCTTGTTTATCTCTTATTATAGACCACTGAATTTAGTTTCTTCATACCCAGCATGACTTTGTAGCAGAGTTTTATGAATATGGAACTGGATTATGCAATCTGATGCTTGATTATTAATTACGACAGGGTTGGCATGTCCAAATTGTCAGAAGTATACCACTAAAAGGAAAATGAGGAGACCTTTAAACTACAGAATCATGTTGTTTAATTAAAGGAGGATGTATTATGAACAAATTGAGTGAATAAATAGAAGTTGTCAGTTTGATTCTAAAAATTCTAATACCAATACATACTGATATGACTAGCTAGCTGGTTAGCTAGTTGGCTGGCTACCAAACTACCATATTTTTATTTGATTATAAACAGTGTTGCTCATAATCAACTAAACATATGGTAGTTTGGTAGGGAGCCACAGAGTTAGCTAGTCATGTATTGGTTTTAGTTAATAACAATTTTTTTGGCAGATTGTTCTTTGGCTTGTAATCAGGGGTGGCTTATAAGCAAGGACACCTTACATTGTTTTATCAAATACATCAGGATATCATTGCTCATGACTGTGGCCCCAAAAGCTCAAAATTACTCTTCAATTTTTCAGATGCATTAAGCACAGGTGTTTGCATATGTTTTGCTCTTTGTGCTTCACTCTGACAGGATTTGTTTACCCATCTCCATTGGCTTTCATATTATTTGACAATGTGGCTCATAGTTGAGAGTGTTTTTGTCTGAGTCACATTTGCTGCAGTTTGTAATCAAGAGTGGGCTATACACAGGGCCATTTATTGTTAAGTAAATACACATTTTTTATTTATAAGGTTTTTTTGGCCCAGTGCTGAAACTTTGTTAACTTTTTCACAATTCCAGTATCACAGCTTTCTTAAGACTTTCATAGCAAAAATTCTTGAGTTCATGTGTTCTGTGCATGAAAAGACTCAATATACACTTGAAATGATAAATCTTAGTAAATGGCAGAAGTTAAACTGTTAAAGAGTAGCCAACATCACATACATGACATTTTGTACACTGAAAAATCGAATATTAAATACATAAATGCTAAAAACTTTCTTAAGTTTCAAAAATCCAGTAATGAATTTTCTTATCTTTTTAAGTAGCTGAGTACTACTTTCTTATAAACCACTTTCTTATAAAAAGTATATGTACAGCAATTGGTTATTTGGTGGGCTTGGTGGCTTAGTGAATTGCTGCAGCCCTGCTTAAACAATCTAACACTTAACCCAACAGGGTTCTCAAATATTGGATTGATAAATGAAAAATTGTTCAAATGACTCAACACTTCTCCAGCATTCTGAATGAGAGTGCTGATTTTGAATATTTTGTAAAGTAGCTGATAGATCCCTCATGGTATCTTCTGATGTATTATCACTTCCATCCCAATCAAGATAGGAAGACTAACACTACTATACTCTGTTTGCTAGCTGTTCTCCTTTGCTTTGGAGCTACTTTCAGTGGAACTCACATCCAGGTTAGATAGCATTTCAGATTCAATTTCCTCTTTTTGCTTTCACCTTTTTCATTTGTCTATTAAAATGCAATGGATGCAAGCTTTTAACTTACTATCTTCCACAATGTGCCTGATTGTTGAGAACATTGAAATGTGTTTGTACAATGCCACCAATCCTAGTTGATGTGTTCATACAAACCAGAATGTTACCCAACATTTGAAAGCAANACGGAACTGTTAGCTATCTTTATCCAACGTATTTACCCAAAGTAACTTTCAACTAACACTACATATGTTCTTGTTGGATAACCCGAGATGGTGTTCAATTGACCAAACATTTCACCCAACATCAAAGTTTGGTGAATGTTGCCTGAAATGTTGAGTCATTTGAACTGGGCTCAAGTGGCAACTTGTAAACAGATAAATAATGTGTGTTCATTGTTAGAATGACAAACAGCAGAACTGACTGAATGAAAAACAGGCTGACAGACCAGCTGAAAGACAGGGTGACAAGCTGAAAGACTGACTAACAAACTTGCTGATATAATACTTACCCATCTGATCAACTTAAGCAGTTACTGAAAGTATGCTTCAGATTTCATTGATATTTAGTGGTAGCTTTTCTCATTATCATTGAAACTTCCAATTATAGCTGTCATGAATAGTAAACAGCATTACCATGATTTGATGATGCCCCATACTATGGGCTATTTACTGATGAGCTAGTACTAGATTACAGTGCAACCTCATTCAGCATAACAGAACTTTTTAGCATAACATAATTTTTCCGTTTAGCCCCCTTCTCAATTAAGCCACCCTTTCTAATAAGCCCCCCATTCTAAAGCAAGAAACTTAAAAAGCCCCCCTAGAAAATTTTGAATACTGCAAAGCTTAAGTAAACTTCATAGAAGTTAGTGAATAAGTTTAATCATACTCCATAAAAAACAACCTCTCAAAAATCAAAGTCATTCGTAGCCTTACTGCAGATAAATATATTCCATATCTACGGTTACTACCCAATTTTTCAATTTTGTTTCCTCTGCTGAGAGCTAATGATGCGTAAGCTGATCACTTTGAGTAATGTTCTCTATGTTCAAATAGCAAATATTATAACAGAAATTTATTTAGCCTCTCTTCTATTATAAGTCCCCATCTAGAGTGCTTCAAATCAATAAGCTCCCGGGGGCTAAATAACGTATTTACGGTAGTCTGTCTAATGCTAAATGGACGACCTTTTGGGACATGTGTGCTACTTTGATCAAAATTTCTTCTGCTTCGGTATTATTTTCACAGGAATTAAAAGATAGGTATCTTTTCACTCCTGTGGAAATACTACTGAACCAGAAGAAGTTGTGTTTTTTTGTATTTTGACAGAACTGTTTGCGGCTATCAGTTTTGCATTAATGAATTGTGGTCAGTTGTTCTCTTTACAGTTAACATTGTGACCAGCTATTAGGGAAAACAGATAAATCATGGAATCATCAGTAAAGTGTATTTCTGTCATGGAAATCTGGGGGGAAATTGGGTAATTTAATGAAAATATGGGAAAATATCAGGGAGTTATGTAGATTTTACTGCATTTTTTGCGTGGTTGGGTTCGATATTAAATACAAACCCTACCAACATCACATTTTGCGTCAGAAAACTTTATTTTGGCTGATAAAAATGCATTGTTACCGATTATCTAGTGCTTTGTTTTTCGTGTAGGAAACAAATCTCAGAAATAAGCGCTACATGCATAACTTATGCTCACTCATAGTTGGTCACTTTGTGTTTTCAATGTGGTTTTGCAGAATTCTTGTTATGGATACCATTGAATTTGTTCTGTATCAGCTCTGGCCGTTAAGTTGTTTATTCAGGGTGCTCAAGCTTGAGTTCATTGATCAAAATATGTCACTGTTAAGATAAACTCATTAAGATGTAATGCGAATTAATCAGACTAAGCAGCTAAGCGGATCTCAGAAATAAAATCTTCTGGAACAGAATAACAACCGACCTTATATATCACCTCCAAGCTCAATTGAAGCTCCTTATTCTCAGTTAGAAGTCATGATCTTCTATGACCTGTTGCCGAATAGCCCGCCAAACGCTTACCGACAATCATGGTAGCATAGGCATTGGTAGTTGGTAGTGAACTGGTATATGCCAAACACTTTGCTAGGGCATAGTTTGTCCTACCCATTGTATTCCAATTACCATTGCTATCTGTCCCAGAGCCTGCCAGAATTAAGTCTCTGCCTTAATGCTTTGAGAAATTGCGAACATTTGATACAGGTTTGTGTAGCTGATGCAATTTGAAATTAAGTCGCTGTATCCTCCATAATGCCTCATGGGATTTTCTTCTTAATTCAATTTTGTTATGTTCTTAATAGTCGTCTATCAGTTGAATGACCTGACAAGTCTCGAAACGATGAATGTTTATCGTACCCTCGAAGTTTTCTCCTAATGGCCTTTCCCTACCTTTCCCGTTTCTTCGAATCATACCTTGGGACTAATAGCATAGATGCAGATCATTCATAGCCTCTTTATCATGACTATTTTTTAAATAAGAAACTTGGATCGACACCCAGTGCTAAAAGTTTCTTAATGTGATTTGAAGTTTTTCAATTTTTGGTGCTAATACACCGTCAAAATGAATCCCCACCCTCCCCACTTCGGGACATGTGGGGCATTGGTGGGGATTTGTTGTCCTTTTAGCTGATTGTTGTTTCCGCACTACGTGGGAGATTGACACATTAGCTGGGGGATTCGTAGTTTCAATCCAAGATGGTGACCAATATAACTTTGCTTCTCGTACGGATAATTTGGGGTCTAAATGTCCCAATGGGGTGAAGCACTTTTAGTCTTTTTCCACAAGATTCGTCCCCACAAAGTGGGGGTATTTGTCTGGTTTGGCTCACATCGCAATGCCAACCCAGGCCCGTAACCATGGGGTCTCATGGGGTGGCAGACACCACCCTTGGGTAACAGGACGCCATCTTTTTGCCACCCCTGGGAAAATGTGTTTTGCAATTTATTTTGCTACTTTTCCCTTGTAGCTAAAGAGAGATCTCCTGAAATTTCAATTTAGCTAAACCTTCGTCTTTGTGGCATACTAAGAACTTCATTCTTTTCCTGCACACACATTATCCATTTGATTTTGATAGCATAAAGTATAAGATAAGCTCTCAGATTTTGTACCACGTGATTCCTCCGAGACAGTTTTGCCACCCCTGAAACACAGGCCTGGCTACGGGCATGTGCCAATCCCCACCTATGTTCCGAAGTGGGGAGGAGTTGGGTTTCATTTTGACTTGTGCATAACAGTTTCTTGATTAGTTTTTTATTTTCGGGACTAATACTCACCTACTTGTTTGAAATTCGAACACTTCTAGATGGATATAAATTCTCATCGTCACAAAAAATGTCCAAGCAGATCAATTCTTGAAAAGAAACCAATTTCCCATGCAGCAAGTTAAGTTGGTGCTGTCGTCCTACCACCCAGACAAGTAACCAATCCTTCTAATAGTCAAAGTTTCTGTTGGTCAATGATGTGCATATATATATATATATATATATATATATATATATATATATATTTATATATATATACACACACATTTCTATCAGGGTTTTTTAATTTGCAGTTCCACACCAAGTGTGCAATTCTAAAAAAATTATGCAGTTCAAACGAAAAACATGTGCAAGTCAACAAGTTAATTTTTTTATGATCTAAGGATGTGAGGAAGTGAATAGCAGTAAAAAGGGTAGATTTAGGTATGGATTGATAGGAGAAACGCAACCAGAAATGGAAGGGTAACATTTATCTACCCCTTCTCGCCAAAAGCAGGCAGTTCAGTCCCATCTGGAACCGGAATTTAATTCTTCAACACAGCATTGCTGGTTGTTATGTGCAGTTCTAACTTTTTCTTTAAGAAATACCCTCTATATATATATATATTATATATATATATATATATATTATATATATATTATATATATATATATACACATATATATGTTTGTGTGTACATGCATCATTTGGTACAGAATAAGCCGTTTCTGTACTCTGGTCAGTTGAAGTTTGATTGAAATTGAAAGTGTGACGTTCATGTTGCCTCTATGTAGAGATTGGGAAACGGAGGATTCATTCTATAGACTGTTTTTCATTTGAATACCTACTGCATTCTGCTTCACAGACAACACCTTTCCTTTTAGTTCTGATCTAGGCAGATTAATAGTGCTTTTCAATGCTAGCCTTTGTTTTTCCAGTTCTAATGATGAACTCGTAGCCAGACAAACAGTAATCTTGATTATCAAACGAATTTCCTGATTTGTGGTAACCTATTTTAGAAGTTATCCCATTCACTCTAACCCTACATCCTCACTGCAAAGGTTTGCGATGCTCTCTATCCAGATTATTCATAATTTAATCTTGTGTCAATTTTCGATTAATGATGAATCTCCTTCCAGCATTGTATCGAGCTGTTTTGGGCCGTCATTGCATGCATTTCGTGATTTCTCATTATAAACTTAACGGATAATGATGTGTATAGGCGCACCCACTCATATGTGTGCTAAGTCATATGCGGAATTGCTTCACTATGCTACTGGATGTTGTAAGAATTACTAATGAATACCGCATTGTTAGCATCTGAAAACATGTTAGACCTATCCCTTTGATGACATCATGAGCCCATTTGTGCTTTTCGTTGACAAGAAAAGGGAGAAAGAGAGAAAAATAATGATAGGTAGAATATCAATGAATGGAGAGAGAGGGAGTCAGATCGATGAACGGATAGGGGGGGGGATAATGCCTTTGCTATTCTCTTGATCTATGTTTACTGATGATATGTGGTGCTAAATGATCAGTAATCAGAGGCGGATGGTGCCAAAAGCCGTCTAGCTAATTTTTTTAAACAGTGGTGTTCAAGTAACTTGATAACTAAGGGCTCTTTTTTACCTTTGTAAGAAACTCTGAAGTTAGTCCATCTTGTTATATGAGACAATGATGATTTCGTCCAGTAAACAACGTACTTTTAATACCCAATGCCTCGTCAATTGACAATTTCTAGGGGAGGGAGCTATTTGGAGTTTATCTTCAAATTAAGTTGGTTACCAGCTAGGAACTTGCCGATCGATCTTAGTTGAGCAGAAATGATAAAAAAAATTGGGTTGGGTTGTAGCTCTGGGACACCTTTCTTGTCAACAGCAATGTCATTCTTGTTGTTGACAACTATTGCTAAATATAGCCTCATTGTCGGTTAGGTATGAAATCATATCGAATTCATGCATCTACACGATACCGTATTCATTCTGTATCGTATTCATTTGCGTATTGATACTATATCGNNGGATTTATCGTAGTCATCGTGTAGACGGAAGAGCAATACGCTGCGAAAACATATCGGATTCATTTGAATCCGATATCGTATAAACGGGGTGTCAATATGCTCCTCTACCAGTTTCTCATTTACAAGTAGTCCTTCTACTAGGAGCCTTTATGTAGAAAGGTATAAGATTTAAGAAATTTGTCCCAATAAAGACAAAATCCCCTTGAAATGATGCCTCGGGATTGACATTGCATTTCATTACAAAAGAGACCATCAATTACAAAATTGCTGGCTGTTTGTTTTGCTATTCTACGACTTTGAAGGCACCGAATGTGCAGTTGAAAGTAGAGAACTCTAATGGAACGTTTAATGCTAGCATGTGGTCAAAAAAGAGCAAAAATAAGGAATTCTAAGAATCAGGCCTTGAGCTAGATTTCTTGTAAAAAAGACGTGTATCCATAAGCTTAGGCGTCAAATCTTGATTGGCTAACAAAGGAATAACCATCGAAGGATTCCTGCCAATAATGTTGCGAGAATTCGTTCGAAAAGCATCGAGAAGCTTGTTTTGGTGGAAAAAAGTGTACTTTCTTTTCAAAAAAGCTGATAACACATAGTTTATTCCATAGCAGGTTATTCATTGATCACAGTACAATTGTATTACTGAAGAACCAAAAGCTGTTAAAATTTGAATGAAAACAGAGACACCCATAAAGAATTAAATGTCCCATAAAGATTTTATTTGTAAAATAGACGTGCTACAGTCTGGCTGCTTCTGTCGTTCATTCTCATAATTTACTAGTTAATAAGTCACTTTTTAGAGATTGGCATTTAAACTTTGATGCCGTGGATGACTTTAACGCCTTTCCTAGCACTGAATCAATCCATTAACCCGATGCAATGTTGTTGCATTTAAAATGCCTAACCCTGTCCCTTGGGGTCCTTTTGCAATTTATTCTTTTATTATGACAGCACTTAAAAATGTTCCTTGTCTTCTGAAAAGCATTTTTTTAAGAATTCCCATCAAGATCGCCCCCAACCGTGTCCCTTAATAGCTTGGTTGATTAATTGCTAACGAGAAATTCGCTCGTTTAGAGGCAAATTAGCCAGTTTGCTTTGCATGTTCGTGTACAAATCATGCGTCATTTCGTTTTCATTGTCAGAAGGGCCTCCATTGACCTTAAAAATCAGTGGAAATCATACTTATACAGCGATTTTATCAATAGAAACTCCTACTACTTGTTCCCAAACAATAATTTGATACATTTTCTTGTACTAGTTTCCACAGCAACCTCATAGTATTGTTCGTTATTTTTATTAGCACAAAAGAGAGCTTTCATTTCAAGTTCAAAAGGTTATGGAATCTTTTATTACTTTCAGAAATATTAAGTCAACTGCTGATCGGTACAAAGCATAGAGGACTTTAAGGNGGCATTGAATTTTACAGGGCTGTACGGCGAGTCAAATGTATTAACTAAGCTTTTTCGTAAACATGGTTGATCTTCAAGATTACACTTTTTTTATAAGAACAAAGTTTATAAGAATATTGAGGCTCAAAATAGTTGAAATTTAAGAATAATTTAAGAATAATGCGACGCTCAGGCTTTATCAAGACATATGAAGTGTTTTGTACCCTAGTTATAATACTGCTTTCAGATGTACTTTTGCATTATCGATACAAAATATAAATTTT
>OLMO02000231.1:18291535-18303403 GCA_900291935.2 Cassiopea xamachana
GGCATTGAATTTTACAGGGCTGTACGGCGAGTCAAATGTATTAACTAAGCTTTTTCGTAAACATGGTTGATCTTCAAGATTACACTCTTTTTTATAAGAACAAAGTTTATAAGAATATTGAGGCTCAAACTCGTTGAAATTTAAGAATAATTTAAGAATAATGCGACGCTCAGGCTTCATCAAGACATATGAAGTGTTTTGTACCCTAGTTATAATACTGCTTTCAGATGTACTTTTGCATTATCGATACAAAATATAAATTTTNTTGCGTAGTTTTATGATGTAGTAAACTTCAACAAAGATTGAAACATATTCCTTCAAGTATTAGGCGAAGTTAAACTTTGGTATTTGACAATAATTTTAAGAATAATTCTAGGCTCAAAATTAGAAAGATTTATGGATATTAAAGCTCGGCATAATGTTAGGTATTCTTATAAGAAAAAAGAATGTATTGGGGAATAAAATGCAGACAGCATCTGTTTCTGTAAAAAATATTTCAGTTATATTTCTATAAGATTGCCCGGGACATTTGGAATTTATCCAAGGAGTATGAAGTTCTAGCTAGAATGGATGCCTATTAAAACCATAATTTCCACCACATAAAAGGAGTGCTTTTCATTTAGAGCAAGCCAAGAATATTTTTTATTTTAGTCTGTGCGTATCATTTTCCAGGTTTGAAGAATATTGTTCCAACAGGCTCCATGGACCACTGAAGGTGACTTTAGCAACCGATTGCATTGAAGGGAGATGTGTTGTTAAAGTTAAAGTTCTTATAAACATTGTAAGAGAATTATAACTGTCATATAACAGTAGAGTGAAAAGGGAAAGTTTTTNTGTAACCTGTATATCGTTTCAGCAGAGCTGCATTATTTAAATCATGCGATTTGAATGTAAGATTTCATTTCACAGAATGCTTCTTTAAAGAAGATTTTCGTGGAGGTTATCAGTAATAGAGTGTTTAATAGCACTATTGATGCGCTAAAAATTAGCACACAAACTAAATCTTTGGGGGAGGGGTGTGACACCCCCTACTCCCTCTATGGCAACTCCCCTGCCTCTCAGTAATTTTGGTAGAAGCAAAAATTCTATTAAGGAACTTTTGGTACTGTAATTCGATCACTACGACTTAATCTTTCTCCACTGCTACTTTACAAATGACTTTTATTAGCGAGTAACTAATGGTAGACTCTTCCTAACATCGTTACATCGCATTGTAAAGCAGGCAGAGGTGGATCTACTTGGAACTGCCAGTCTTGCTTGTCTTCAACTTGGACTTATACAACTAGACTAGTCTTCTGTTTGGAATAGCCAGGATTATGTTTTCCATTCTAATTGTTTTTGCATGCTTTTAAAATTCTAATAATCTTTGCAGTGCATATTATATATCTTATGTTGGCTTTCCTTCAAGTCTGTCTTGTCGTCTTATCGTGTCTTGTCTGTCTGAAGTCTTGTCGTAAAATATATTGTCTTGTCGGANAAAACTATGCAGAAGCTTTCCACTAGCAAATTGATATGAAATTTCCTTCCCTTGTTTACCTGTGGAGAATTGACAATCTTGACACTTTTGTCTTTGATTTTCGCATATTAGTTGCTCCTAGCGAAACTAGCATTGTCTATTTATAATTGTTTATAACCTTTTTTAATAAAAATTTATAACATGCGATAGAGACCATCTTGGTTGTAACATGGCTTTCAATTAATCAAAACATCCAATGTTATCTTGTATATTGTTGCCTACACGCTACTTAAGAGCAAACTAAGAAAACATCAGCCTCAAAATTTGGGAAAAATTAAGAACAGCCAGCCTGAACCTCAATTTTACTGGTTCTTATAAAAATTGTATATATTAAATCTACGTCTCCGGCAAAAGCGTGCCCACAACTACGAGACGTTGTCCGCTTAGGCTTACGTAGTCAGTGCTGCGTCATCTACCTACGTGGTCTAGCGTTCTAGATTATTACTTTTTTCCTGTTGCCCTTTTACTCACGGCCGAGGTCTTCAGGACTTGGTCAAAACTGATTTAAGGTTATTGTTACAGCATTTAGTTGTTTAATTAACATTAGTTAAAGATAGAGGCCTTTGGTGTGCACCCTCTGGTTAGCATTGGACTGGTTTTGATTTGTGGTAGAATTTACTTCATAGAAACTTCTTCGGGAATTCAGTATATTTGTTTTCTTCCTAGTTATGTATTCCTTCTTGACACGTTGATATGACGCAAAGGTTCCTTTCAAGTTTTCTTACTGGTTCCACATGAAACCGGACTTTAAAGTAGATGTAGTTTTACTTATTTCCATTAAGATGTTTATTCCTTATCACAACATGACCACTACCTGACGTATTTATTTGGCTCGTTGGTATTACGTCTAAGTTTGGTTTTTGGTAAATAAATTTATTGACGTGGTTTTTTTATAGGAAATCTCACCCAAGGCAAAAGTTTCTTGATTTTTGGCCATATTCTAGTTCTAAGAGTTTCTTAAAAGTTTCTTAATTTAATGAAAAAAATTGCGAGTTACAATCTAAAGCAGCGTCATATCAACATCGTTGATGGTTCAGCTTTAGGTTGAACTAGGAAGCTGCTTTATTATGAAAATCTTCAAAAGTTTCATTGCGCTTTCCTTGTGGCTCTAAAAATTTCTTAAATGTTAGGGTGCCTAGTGCTAGGTTACCTATATACCAGTTTCTTTTTTAAACAACATGTCTTTGATAAAGATACTTCAGCAATTTTAATGAAATGTTCTTTCGGTACGGAGAGATTGTATGACTGCTGATCAATACAAAGAGCTACATACAAGCCACATTTCGGAGAAGAATTCCATTTTCACTCTCATTTCGTGGAAATATACTACTTTGCTCATTTTACAAAATAAAGTTTTTTTATAAGATACCTGANACTCCCCAAGGGAGATACTCAGTTTTATAGCCGTCGGGGGCGTAAATCCGATACTTTTAGATGAAGACTTTGTATTTCTGGGCTATAAAAGTTTGCAGACTGAGGTCTGATTAAAATTTTTAAAATTTGATATTAAATTTTTTTTAATGTAATGTTTTTGCGTTCCCCTCTCGATGCATTTCGAAGGGGCAGCAACCTGGACTAAGCTGTTGATTTATTTCCTACAATTTGCCTTCGTTGCCTCTTGAAAAATCCATGATCTTCATAATTATTTGATGATTTTGCCATTTTGTCTTATTTCTTGTAAACAGAATGCTGATTTTTCAGGGTTTTGTCAAAACGGACTAATATATTTGGGTCATGTAAGGATTTTGTTGGGCTGACATCCTCGTATGCTATGAGGCTGAGTGCCTCTCATTCTGGGCCTGGCTCAAGGCCTAGTAGTAAAGAGTCTTGACTTTGGGCCAAATTTTTGTTCTAAGAGTTTCTTGAAAGTTGCTTAAGTTAACGAACTAAATTGCAGTGAGAACTTAAGCAAAACGTGAATGTAACGAAGAATTATTATTATAGTAACCAATATGTACCAGTGCGAGTTAAAATGTAAAACAGTGTCATGTTCACATTGTTTTCCACGTATTTTTATAAGAAACTAAGGTAGGTAGTTTCTTAAATCTTCTGGTCATTTTGCTACCAAAATTTTCTTACATGTTTCTTAAACTTTTAGGTAATAAATATTTATCTTGCTTTCTAAGGTGAAGTAAATAGCTCACTCACATTCAGAGCACGATAAAAATGGGCATTGTCATGACAAAATGGGACACTATGTATCTCGATGAATAGGAGAACTTTCAAGACAAAAGGTCACTTTCGCAATAAGGAGGGCCCTGCTTTCAGTCAAATTCGAGGTTAACATGATAGAAAGCCTCTTGAATTATACTGCGAAGGATGAACTTTCTATGGTAGGCCAATTGGTACAAGAGCGACCATCCTTTTGATCTATCCGTTTGTTGAAAAATACTTTTTCTTGAATTTTGCACCAATTGGCCTACCATATCTTTCCTGTTTTTTGTCAACTTTAATCGATTTTGAATTCTGAAATACTGTAGATCCCTAACAAAGTGATCAAGGAATTTGTTTTCCTTGAATGGCTAACTCTGTAGAGATCTGTAAATAGTTAAGCTCATTGAACTTCATCAGTGTCAAGTTGAAATCAAAGCAAATTTTAAAATGGAAACTTCTTGAGTCTGCAATCTACTGAAAAGTAATGCAAACTTCATGTCTGTTGTTGTGGTGTAGTGATGATTCAATTTTTTAGTTCAGTTTTACGTTGAACCAAGCAACGATTTCAATGCGTTATTTGTCCACATTTTCTTAGCTCTTTCCTTTTAGTTCTATACGTTTCTCTAATTTTAGCCTCATATGTCGCAACAAGTGACGTAGGATGTGGTTTTAACATGAAACATCTTGCCTACGTACTTTGATAACCTTTGTGGCTAACCTTGGCAGCAACACAAAAGTTATTATTTGACACGTTTATGCATGCTATCCTGACCAATAATTGTCTACAGCTTCGCTTATCTGTTCTGTGGTTAGGAGAATTAATCGTTGTTAAGAAATTTCTGCACATAAAGGGCCCCGCTATGATGCATCACCTAGGTGGGTATTCTCTGTCCTTTGATTAGTAGTCAATCCCATGATGCTACGCTCTTATTAGTAGTTACCTTCGCCTATAGAGCTCATTGGTGATGAAGTCCTAGAAATATCTATTTAGAATTTTTATATTTTGACGGCATTGAGTGAGAGAGAACACCATCAAATAGACATGTGTTGACAATTTTAGGCGGATATTGTCAAAATAGGCTGAAATACGACCATCTGATGATCGAATACAAACCACTGTATTTTTCTACTGGTTCTATACGTTTAGAACCAGACTCAAACTACAGTGACTTGATAGGGAATTTGTCAGCATTCAATTGCCTATATCTCGGTTCCTATTTTTCAGATTGAGCTGATATTTATCACTGGTAGCTATTTCTTAGTGTTTTTTCAGAGCTTACAACCATAATTAATAGATTCTACCAATAGGATTTTCATGACGTCACACTAATTAACTCTATTCCTGAATGAGGAACCCCCAACCCCTTAGTGAAATGCTTCGTAAAGTTTTAAAACTAATGCCACCAGTGGCGCTGATTATTTTTCACTTAGGAACTGATGATATTGCCATTTGATTCTTCGAATCAAAGTATGACTTTACAGTTTGATTTCAACGTTTCATGACAGTCTGAAGTCTCTATTAACCTGTTTGAGTATGGCTTGCGCTGTTCAGTGAGGCTCAGTGACAGTTTGATAATAAGGCTCCAGAACACGTGACAAACCATAACGTCATCTTTATTATGATTGGTCAATGCTCTTGTTTTGCCCACCAAAAGCCGCGGCTTTGGTGGGCAAAACAAGTGAATTAACCAATCACGATAGAGATAAAGTAATGGTCTGTCACGTGTTCTAGAGTCTTTCTTGAGTTAGCAAAGAGGATAATTACACCAAAAAGCTCAAGGTTCCTTTTTGTTATTTATATTAAATATTGAATAGGTACTTTATATAAAATTTTATATCAGCCTATTACTCTCTTTTTTATAAGAACAAAGTTTATAAGAATATTTAGGTTCAGATATGCTCAAAGTTGTACTCAAGCTTCATCAAGGCTTAGAAGTTTTGTATATTCCAGTTGTAATGCTGCGTTAAGGCTAGATTTTGTATTATCAATACAGTATTTATTGAATAATTTAAGAATAATCTCAGATTCAAAATAAAAAATGTTTAGGAATATCGAGGCTCGGAGAAAAATTAGATGTTTTTATAAAAAGGAGTATATTAGTAAAGGAGTATAAAAATAATTTCCATTGGCAATTAAGTTTTATCATTCCTATATAGATAACAAATAGTTACATAGACTAAAGGCTTGTTCAAATGCTCTCAACGTTTTACAAAGCATTTCTAAACATTTGAACGAAATGTTTAGTGAAGCTCAGGGATGTTGAGAGATGGGTGTTCAAACTCTCTCAACATTTCGCTAAACAAAATGTTTTGCGATGTTTTGTGAAATGTTGAGAGCGTTTGAATAAGTTTCATGTGAAGCAAATTTAAGCAAAGTGATAAAAGTTTCTGATATTTTGCTAGCTCAAGAAGCTTGGGAGAATTGATGACTTTAGGGAGTCAAGGAAGTTCATGGTTTTTCTCATGTCCCAGATGGAATTTTCTCTAGAGATCTTCATCGTCTGCAGTTGCGGACATTTTGGCATTTTTTTTGGGGGGGAGCAAAAGCTTCGTCAAAGGCAAAGTCACATGTGTTCGCAGAATTTATGCTGTTCTATCAACATGATCCCTAGAGAAAATATTTGAAGTTGCGCCCTTTAGAACATCGGAAAACACCCTGCTACAAAATAGGATATAAATTACTTTAATTATTGTTCTTTATGCTGAAAAGGAAAAACTGACTCCCTTCTCACGAGAGTTTGTTGGCTTGTACTTTGTCATTTATTGCTTATTATGAAACACTACCAATTAATCTTTGCCACATTTTTCCAAGTTTGAACTTATTGGGGGGGGGGGGGGGNNNNGGGGGGGGGGGGGTGGCTGCCCCCTCGCCCCCCGGATGTCCGCCACTGATCGTCAATTCTTCTCGTTTTTCTCAGATATATCTTGCTTCTCTCAGTTTTTCTGCAGTTATAAAGCCTGAGTCATTTTCAGCAATATTAATCTTTCTATCGTGTCATTAAACTGTGCTATAAAGTTATAGGAGCACGTCTACTTGACAGCAAAGAGAGGCAGTGAAAATATAATATAAACCTTCATTTCACATGAACCTATAGCTTGAAATGGTATATTCGATTTCAATTTCTTAGAACCTTTTACGTCTGATATTCTAGTTTGGTTCTTACAGCAGCCGTGACCTAGTGGTAATACACTCGACTAAGACCAACATGGTCCTGGGTTCGAGGCTCACCGCATGCCATCTGTGACGTTAGGAAGGGCATCTGGTCCTAAATGCCTGCGCCAGAACTAAAGTCCTCTCAGAGGCACCCTCCAAGCCCCAACGAATTGGGGGAAACGGAGGTAAAATTGAGCAATATTCTAGTTTAGTTCTTATTAATGATTCACTTTATATCCATTGGTAAATATACTCAGCCTGTTTGTCAGTCAACCCCTTTCATAGATACTCCAGTAATAGTACATACATTTTGTGATAGGTAGGCTCACACCTATTATTTTAACTACAAAGCTTTGGGTGGTTTAGTATATAGCCATAGTCTTTCAGTGCTTAACTGTCGACTATGAGTTTTTCTGGCATCTCTATCGAACCCATTGTTGAGAACCAGCGCCCTGATATCTGGAATTACCTCATCGTATAGGACCATGATGAAACTCATTTCAAAATTCCCTCGATTCGAAATAGCCCATCTCTTAACAGCCTACGCAACACTCTTATCTGTTCAGTTGAAGTTGTCCTAAGTTACATTAGTTTCAACTTCAGTCTAATTAAATTTCTTTTCAAATATATCGTTATTTTGTGTTGGCTAATGCTAATCCCTATTGCGTTTCTTGTGTTCTGGCTGTTTTGATTACTGTTGATCATTTGAAATGATAATGCAATTGTTCAGCTTTGCTTGTAATCTAACATACTCTTAATCAGATCAAATACTACCACACCTTTGGAACACCAGTTGATCCTAACCAATTCCTCCATGTTATTATCGTATTATTTGGCAATTTTCGCGTAGCTGTAGCAGGGGCGTTCTAGCTCCAAGACACGCCGGAGAAATCTGTTTATGATTCATTGTGTGACATCATTTGTTCTGATCTAGTCAGCACAAGGTTAATTCGCCTAGCAATATTCAACTGAAGTAGGAAAAGAACCGAATTGTGTAAGCGCAAACATTGGAACTAAAAAAGTTTTGCTAAGAGAGTCTTAGCAATGCTTTGATTCTTGAATCGTAAAAGCGTTAAGAACTTTCTATCGGCTGAAGAAAATTTTCTTATTAAAAAATGTACTTAGTCGTTCTTTAGCTAAGGGAGAATTCAAGTGCAATGACCTAATTTCATACATCTTTATCGCTGGCTCCTCTTTTCATCTCCAGCGAAAGGAACTTTATAAATGTCACGTATTGAGACATTTCGCTACACCTTGTATGTAGTTGAAAGAACGGAAGCTAATATTTACTTTTGTCACACGAAAAGGGAGAGACCTTGTTTATTCAGTTTACATGATGCTGGCTCAATTCGTCCATATTTTTGGCATTTTCTACATGTTTTTTCTTACAAGAAAAATGCTTATAAGAAACTAGACAAAGTTAAAGAAACATGGGCAAGCTGAGTTTCAAACAATAACAACTGTGTGTACAAGAAAATTTTTGATTGAACTAGGAAGAAATTTGAAACAACGTCCATTACATGCCTCACAAAAGCCAGAGCATTCTATTTCTTGCATCACAGTTGCCTTACCTGGGTTGCTCTCGTCACTGGAAGTCTCAAGAATCTATGAAATGTTTAATAACCTTCTAAGGCCAAACCGGAGTGATGGCCCAGTTGTAGAGCGTCTGCCTCACAACCGGTAGGTTGTAGGTTCGAGCCCCGGCCGAGTCATACCAAAGACTTTTAAAATGGTACTCACTGCCTTCTCGTCTGGCGCTCGATATATGAGAATGGAGTGGGAAAGTTAACCCCTCCCCCGCTGTAGCTTTCACTGCATCCGCAGACGCGCGGTCTAGGGCCATAAAAACGAAGATAAGCGCCGCTCTATGCGTCATTTGGCGTTAGAATGGACTTTTACTTGACTTTTTGAAGGCCAGAAAGTTTACACACAATGCGTGTATTTCAAATTCAGCAGCATGATAGCGAGGCTACTGGATGAAATTCGTGTTTTCTTCAGATGGCTTTCAGTTACTGACTGTTTTCAAAATTCCGTCTTTTGGCTGAAAATAGTCAGCTGACACTGTAGAATCCATTCATAAGCCGGTTACTTTCGTTTCTTTGAAAGTCTTCGAATTTTCAACATTCAGATTGTGTTAGCAATGGTTATTTTTTGATGAAAGTGTCCTTGTCATCAATTGTAAACACAACACGTGAGTCATTCTACTTCTGAAGTCGCAATTGTGTTTCAAGAAAAACAGCAGGGATTCATGGACAGTTTTCATTATTCATGCATTTATCAACTTTATCTTTGGGCTCCAAGTGGCTGGACAAAAACTTTTCCCACATTATACTGTCCTTTGCTATTTGCTCATTTTTTTGTCTAACGCCCTCTGAAAGCATCTGTTTGATCTACTGACGTCATGCTTTCCTGCTGCACCCAAACTGCTTCTGGCAAAATTATGACCTACCAGGATAGAGTTGATTCAGCACTTGAACTTGAAGAATTTCGTTAGACATTAAACTCAAAATGGCACCAGGAGACACAGAGGCTATCACTAGTTTTGGGCTTTGGCATAGTTTCATTTTTGTGAGCAAAATTGCCAAATTCATCGATCAATAGTCCTCTCTATTCCGATGTCTAGAAAATATTTCTCATATACACGTTGTTTTATTTATAAAAAAGTGGTTTGTAAGAAAGAAGTGCTTGTCTGGTCAAAAAGTTAAGAAAGTTCAGTACTGGATTTTTGAGTCCTAGGAAAATTTACAAGTGTTAAAGATGCGATTTAACTGTCTTAACAGTTTAGCTTCTGCTCTTTACTAAGATTTATCACAATTTCCTTCACTTTCCTCTAATTTGCATGTGCAAAACATTGAACCGAAAAATTTTTTGCTTGGAACCTTTTTGACTTTTCCTGACTTTTTTCACAATGAAGTCGTTTTTCATGACTATATATCTGAAATGCGCAATATTTTTCCTGAACAACCAGTGTTAGAATTGGTGCAACCTATTTTTTTAAATATAGGTGATGTCAATGTTGTACGTAATTAGTAACTTGTAAACTAACAGAAACTGACTTGCTTGTTTCAGCATGATGAAATTCCTGACTTTCTCCTTACTTTCTTTAAGTTTGAACAAAATTTACTGACTTTATATGACTGTTCCTAACCAGGCCCGTCGGAACGAAATTGAGATTGGGGGGGCTGCGAGGGAAGCGAGCTAAAATGGGGGTCCGGGGGACTTTCCCCCGGGAAAATTTTTCAAGACCACGCCCTTTTTATCGCTGGAAACGCCCTTTCTGTACAAATTACACAATTCAAATGATGTTGAAATGACGTTATTTAGATGTTTAATTGACAACGAACACTATTTACAAAATTTTTAAATCTTGAAAATTGAATTTTATGATTGGTTGAAATCCATATATCTGTCATGTCATCCACTAACATTACCTTTCTTAAACTTCAAATGGGCTTAAAAAGATTAGCTATATACTTTAAATCATTCACAGCAAACCTTTTCTGTTGTCTTCGTACAATTCACGCTTCGATTCAATACGTACGGGAACATCCAATAATTACGTAACCACGATGTGGTAGGTAGGTGTAAGCTTTTTGGTTACGACTGATTACGATCAATATGTATGGTAGGTAAGTTCTTAAAATTTGGGTGACGTAATTTTTGAACGTTCCCTACAAGTTTTTATTGACTCAAAATACACGCATTTTTTATAAGAACTGGTTTATAATAAACGAGTACTAGACTGATAGAAAAATTAAGAAACTTTAGTACTATGCTAAAGAAAAATGAACAAATTAAAATCTCTACAATAACTCCGATGACTATATAAGGCTTAACGATATTAATGGTATAGATATGTTTTTACTATAAATAGTACTTGGAAATTGTGATTTTTATCTGCTTGGGCTTTTTGCAATGTTAGTATTTATCTCCATTCAGAAATGCTCGATATCCAAACAATGAGGCAATTTAGCTTCCGAAAATAAGAAACCAGTTAAGAAACTTTTAGTACTAAAATGGCGAATTTTTTATGCCAAATTAAGAAACTTTTAGTACTAGGTGCTGATCCAAGTTTCTTATAAAAAAATGCGTGTATACATCTATGAACGAGTAATAAATGATTTATTGGGATAACTGGTTGATCTAATGTCTTTATCAGCTTAAAGCTTGCCCGTTAAAGCATTTTTTCGAGAATTTAAGGAACAAACACTAGCAAATTATTGGGGGGCTTCAGCCCCCCCAGCCCCCCCGGTTCCGACGGGCCTGCTAACTGTCCCTAAAAACAGTTTTTTCCTGATTTTCCCTGACCGTATGAACGCTGTTAGAGGTTGTTCAATAATTACGTCACTCCTTGGGGGTAGGTGGTTCTAGACGTTTTTGGTGACCCCCCTTGACGGTAAAGTAGGGGGTGGGTGGTACTTAATTTCTTGCAAATTTGAAGATATTGGGGGTGTGACGCCCCCCAGTCGGCACATCCCTGGTTCAGTGTAGGAAACCACAGAAGCACACTGGCTCGAGCCACATTCACGCAGTTCATTGGTTCAACCCCTAACTCACCCCCAGCGGCTGTGATAGGTTCGGGCCATCCATGGCTCATCGTATGAACTGGGTCTTGGTACTTTAGTCCTGAATTCAAATGTTTGTATTCTGAGTCATTTTCATTCGACCACTCCAATGCTTTGCTCAATGTTGAAGTGTGTGCTTTCATTGGGTCTTTGATGTTGAGGAATGTGATATCGCAGAAATCGAGTGTAGAAGTGGATACTTTCCTTTAAATGATAGACTATAAGAAAATAGTATATAAGAGCATAAAGTTTTAATTTAGGAATAATTTGAAATAGTGCAAGTTTCGAGGTTCACCGAGACTTTGATTTTTTGTGTGAGGGCTATCAGAAAAAATTGAAGAATATTGAGACTCAAGAAAAATTGTTATACACGCTTTTATAAGGAACCTACACGTAGACGACCAAAATATTTAAGCATTGAAGAAATAGTTTACTAGTGGAAAATTTTCAACTGGATTATGACCAACTACCAAGACTAC
>OLMO02000231.1:18367967-18381296 GCA_900291935.2 Cassiopea xamachana
TCAACTGCCTTACTGTTCGTCATTGTTTCCAGTCTACAATGCAAACACTCTTTCTTTTGTTTTTAATAAACAGTGTATATTTTAGGGTCCTTGTCTACAGGGCTCTTGCTACTCCTTAAACTCCTTAGATTGGTGCATTGTAGAAAAGCCTCCTTAAGAACTCCTTATTTCTAATCAATTCTTGAGGGAAAGGGTTTTCAGCCATAACTTTATTCAGGAAATGATCTGCTTTTTGTCAAGAAAACGCACAAAAATACTCTTTAAAAATTATTTTTGGTCTAAAAACTCCTTAGAAAATCTTTTAATTTTATGTACTCACCACAGCACGAGCCCTGTCTCTAGATTGTGACATTTGGTGCTCATTTCGAGTAAGTGCTATCTGAGTTTGAACATCTTCCTTTTAGGAATAGACTTATGTATGAGGGCCCCTTGTAAATCAGCGCCTATCCTACCCACTTCTATGAATTGAAATTGAATTATGACACAGCATTACATTCGTATGATCCCAAAGGATGGGGAGCTGAGAGTCCACCCCTTGCTCGGCAGCAAACCATTTCATTCGAGCAATTTTATTCTAAAGAAACAGCCGCATTTTTTCTAACTGCTTCCAAGATGTCTTTGCTCTTTAGGGCAAAAAGTTAACAGCCCCCCCCCGGGATCCCTAACTTTTAAGTCCATCTTCACCGATATATGATACAGTGCTAGCACGGTGTTTGCATACTTCAGTTTCATTACTTATCATTAGAGATAAGTGAGGCACGTAGCCATGGGGTGACATGAAGTGGTAAATGCCACCCCTGGGGAACAGGATTCCAGCTTTTTGCAACCCCTGGTAATTTGTTTGCAATTTTTGTTGCTTTATCTTTGTAGCTAAGGAGACATCTGAAATTTTAGTTTGGCTCAACCTTGGTCTTTGTGACATACTAGAATGTTCAATGTATTCCTGCACGCACATTATCCTTCCATTTGTGATAACATGAAGTATAAGCTAAGCTCTCAGATATTGTACCATGTGATGCCTCTAAGCCAAGTTTGCCACCCCTGAAACACAGGTCTGGCTATGGGCTTGCTTCATTTCCACAGCAGATTTTAAGTCATTGCCTTTAGTGTTGTATGTTTATCATGGACTGATTTGAAAATATATTTGCTTCCCAATTATGTTTGCCTAGGTGGGAACAGCCAGCTCAATTTCTGGTTCCTTGGGTGAAAGAAGATGGGATGAACTTGCAAGAGTGGCGCACCCAGTGGGACGTTCATGCCGCAAGAATGGCACAAATTCAGTTTTGATTTGAAGTAAAGGCACCACCACGGAAGAGCCGTATGGATCGTGTAATTTCTCATTTTGGGACATTGAAGCTAGAAACAGTCCTTGGTACATTATGATGCCAGTTTGCCGCTATTTTGGCATTTTTCCTACTTGATGATTTTTTCGTTAAAATCTTTGGATGAGAACTCTTTGTGTAAGACTTGTCTCTTTGTAAAATTTTCTGTTCCCATAGGTCAGGGGGCGGGAGAACCTATGGCTCGTGAGCCAGATGTGGCTCCTTTGATGATTGCATCTGGCTCTCTGGCTCACAGAAAAATCTTACCTGATATTTCTTCAAAGTCAACGGCATTACGGGTGATGCTGTCGACATTCGCTACAAACCATGCTTTATTTAAAATAATACATGCATTAAGTCATATAAAACATGTACTACTGTTAAAAGTAATAAATATATTAATGCTAAAAATATTGTATGGCTCTCATGGAAATACATTTTGAAATATGTGGCTTTAATGGATCTCTCAGCCAAAAAGGTTCCCGACCCTTGCCTTAGGTGTTGATGACCAAAGCTTCAGCCAGTTTGAAAAAGTACTGATAGCATCAAAAAATTATTGGTGTCTCTTTCCCATCGAAGGGGAATTCATTCATGCGCAAAGAAACCAATCGTATTCATTTCGTTTTTCATGCGCAGGCCTGCTATTCCAACATTACTTAAACAGGGACGCTGGAGTGAATTTATGAGTGAGGGGGCTGGATACGAGTGTCAAATAATGGGGGTATACTACCATAAATGTTTACAAGTGCCCCCTTAGATTGCAAGAGAACCCCCTTTTTGTATCAAAGTATATGTTATCTTAGATAGGATAGGCTGTCTATTGTATGACACCCCTGCTCCGGGGTGCCTGTTAAAGTGGTTGCTTTTTGGGGGGTAGTGTGCAAATAACTTGCCTAGCAGTGCTAGTTCCTCCAGCCTAATGCTCTGCCAGTTTTGCAATCAATTGTAAGAAATGGTACCTATATTGATCTTGCTTGGGTCCTGATTTCTGACTCATCCTTGCGACGATTTTGTGATGGGAAAGCTTTGTGAAGCGCGACGATTTTGTAGGCTTATGAAGAAGCAAAACATAGCCTTTGTATTTTAGGGTTCTCTCCCAAACATAACGCCTGACCAGGCAATAAGGGCGGTGCTAGGAAAATTTCTTTGGTGTGAGTTGCAAGATCAGGGCTTCCACCAAATCAGGGAAATTTATGCTAAATCAGGGATAATCAAAGGAAAAAGAAGGTTTTAAAAATCAGGGCAGTTTCAGGCTTCGTATCGTTGTACATTTTTTGTATTTCATTCTGTTCTTTGCAGTCCTTATGAAGCACAGTTCTGTGTTTTTGGAACTCAAATTAGAACGGCCAAAATAGGCCAAAATCCTCCCAAACGCCATACTGTCCAGTGAAATGATAATATCCTAATGGAGGGTTATAAGAATGTCAGGGAAAATCAGGGAAAATGAGTAGGATTTCGTTGAAAATATCAGGAAAAATCAGGAATTTTTTCCATGAAATTCCAGTGGCAACTCTGAAGGTTGCATTATTGCATGGATCGGGAAGTAGCTAGCTGCAGAAGTGGCAATTTGTGTATCATTGATTTGCTGAAGTAGAATAGTGTTCTTTAAATGATACAAATTCTGAGACTTATTTTACGCTATGGTTGTAGGCCTTAATTAAATGATTCGATTATTTTCAATATCAAAATAACTTTTTTTGTCTCTCACGGAAACATGTTAAAAAGCACGTGGCTTTATGGCACTCTCAGTCAAAGGTTCCTGACCTCTGCCATAGACACTGCATCCCACTTTTCACACGTTTTACCATATGCCCCAATCTTTTAGCATTGTCGCTTCTGGGCCATCGGTCCAGTGGCCCCTTTTCCTGGTCCAGTAGTGAAACATAAGTTAGGTTTTTGGCCCTTTAATTTGGGCCATTTTCATAGAAATTTTCTTTCTGCTTAAATTGCAGATGGTCATAAGTTCGTCTATCGGTAGATGTATGCAACAGCAAAAGTGAAGTCGGCACAGCTTTTCTGTTTTCATTCTAAATCTTCAAAATTAGATGAAACTAGGTTGAACATTCAGCTTCTCCTCAGCATGAAGATCAATGATGGAGCAAATGCATTATATTCTGCAGAAAGGCGCTTTCCGAAAGGCGCTGCCTCAGGGACAGACCCCAGAACCCCATTTCTTCCTACATTCAATTATGGAAAGACTAATTCAGTACATTTTTTCCATTGCCACACATCTGTGAACCCGCAAGAGTTCCAGATTCTTACTTGGGATTCTAGATCTACCTACCTGACCCAGTCCAGTATAAAGGCCGGTACTTAAGACAATCAAGAGGCATGGAGATCGATCAAGGCTGCAAATGAAATCGGGCCTATGGGTGTTTAAAAGATGCCTTGTCCCTGAGTGTCAGATTTTCCTGCACAATTGATAAAGAAAAGTATGGACAGAGACTATGACGTCAGTCATAGTACAGATAAGAAAGAACTATGATTAAATTGTCAATTTCTTGGCAATCTGTATGGGGGGTGCTCTCCTCGATTAGTTTAACTACGGAGAGAGCTCCTCCTTTAAGCAATTCCCTCCATACAATTCATCCTGGTCTTTGTTTCGTATTTATATATTGCATTAATTTCAAGTGTTGATGTATTAATTTTGAATGTGTAATATTGTGTTGTAGGTATATATTAGTATTAGTTGCTTAGTGGTTAATTTTTAGTTAATTTGAATAAATTGTATGTAGAGGAATTTAAAGTATGAAACTGAACTGAACTCAATATAAACTTGTTGGGAAATTCTTCACTAGAGAATCAAGTTTCCCCACTCAGTAAATTTACCATCGACAAGTGCCGTGTTGTTGAGGCCTATTTTGAAAATCAACTTGATTTATCTCTATTTGCTGTTCATTGTTGTCTTGCACATACGTCACGTAACTTCCTATTTCTTTCCCTAAATGTTTTTAGTCAATATCTGGTTAATCATAGTTTTTATCTTGCTTGAAAGTTGTAGATGGGTCATTCCATATCAATGAGAGACAAAATTTGAAGAAATGTAACCCACCACCTCAGAATTGGCTGATTTTTGCACGAGGGGTAGATAACCAAGAGATTAACAACACTTGATAATTTTAGCTCCACATCTCACTCTGTTATCAAGATAGATCAAATTTTTTTAAAATCTGCCATTTTGAATTTGTGCAATTGCTTCGTAAGTAAAAATATTGGCTTGACTTGGTAAAAGCTGGCGTTATGATTATTGCTGGCTGGTAGTTTTGGAAGGTTTTGTAGCCTGTACTTAAATTTCTGTTACTACACCCCCACTCAAAAGACTTAGGCACACCACTGATTATTTGTAGTAATTTTGGTGTTGAGAGCTTCCAGATCTGAAGGGCATTTTTTCTTGAGGCAAAACTTTGCTCTGCATGATAATTAGAAATCTGAAATTCAAGTTCAAACTCAAAAATATGCCCTTGAAATATGCAATTTTCAATGGTGCATAATTCTGTCCAGGAGAAGAACATCAATCCAGCTTTTCGTAGAAAGGTAGCAGTTGATATATACTTGCCACATGCAAAAATTTGATTTGGTGGGGCTTGGTCCACATGCCGAAAATAGCCGTAATGTTCCGAGTTTCTGTGCAATGGTAGCAATTACACCCATTTCAACCCTAGATACAACGGCTTGGGTAGATTTCACACGCGTGTTTAAGATATTTTTGGCATCTTTGACCTGTTTTTGCTTAGAAAGCAAGCTTTAATTGAGAAATTTCCATGCTGTATATATATTTTTACTTACGAAGCAATTGCACAACTTCAAAATGGCAGATTTTGAAAAATGTGTCAAAATCGGGAAAAATTCAAACTGCTCTATCTTGATAACAAAGTGAAATATGGAGTTAAAATTTTCAAGTTTTGTTAATCTCTTGGTTATCTACCTCTCGTGCAAACATCAGCCAATTCTGAGATGGTGGGTTACATGGCTGTCTCTCATTGATATGGAGTGACCCAGCTGCACTACTATTTGAGGGTTGCCAGGCCAATCACACCTCTGCGATGTCCCTTAGTGAGAGTTCCTTATTACAAGATCTCCTGGAAATAGAGTTGCGGAGAGGGTGAATCAGAGGGAGCAAGTTGATTCCGGCACCGAATAAGGATTGTTACTCTGTGATCCATAGCCTCGAGTTAAACGAATGTACAGATCAATGATATAGAAGCGCCGAAGGCGCTAGATGTCCAACTCAGGGGTTTGCGCATTGAGCCGAGTGAGGCAAATCTTGCTTTGGCGGCCATTTTAAGTGGTGGCAAAAAGGATTATCGCCAGTACTGAGCCCTTATAATTTGGTGGAAAGTAAGGGCTGATTTATTGACGTTCCGCATGGATTTTAAGCGTGTACAGTGGAGAGTTAGTATGAATTATCTCTTTCCCTTTCAATTTTGTTTGAATTTTGGCAATCTGTGCATTTATCGCGACGTATTAAGTACTTTAAAGATAGCAGTTGCTGCAGTGTGCTTCTGTCTTATTCATAGTTGGGTCTGCAGAGCTCGGGGTCTTAAAATCACAAACAACCACGGGGAAAAGATTATTGTTAACTTCGTATATAAATTTTAAAGCAAAAACAATGTAAATAGTTGCCAGTGGCTTCACTGCTACGTTGCAAAAATGTTTTTAATTGTATTTTTCCAATTTCACAAAGCGCACCGCAGCAACTACCATCCTTAAATTACTTGAAACGTTGGGATAAATACATGAATCGTTAAAATTCATTCGAAATTGAGGAGATAAGAGACGGTTAATGATGACTCACCACTTTACACGCTAAAAATCCGTCGGGACCTTCACAAACTCGGCACTTACTTTTTACCAATTTGTAAGGGCTCAGTACTGGCGAAAAGTCTTTTTGCCACCATGCAAAATGGCCGCCAAAACAAAATCTGCCTCACTCTGGCAGACCGAGTTGGACATCTAGCGCCTTCGGCGCTTCTATATCATTGGTACAGATTCGACCGAGACGGCCTGAGGTTAGTGCATGCGCAGTAGGTTGATATGTGGTTCCTCTTCAGCTATCCTCGACCGAACCGGCTAATTGAGAAGTTGAAACGGCTTAAACTTTTCCTTCGGTCGTGTATTCGTTGAAGTGGAAACTGGCCTTTCGGGATCTCATAAGGCCTGGGGCGCCTGGGGGTTTCATAAAGTAGAAACAGCAGTAATTTTTCAGAGCTGACATTCCAGTCTTGTATTTTTCTGCTTGCTTCACTCGTAGGGTCCTCCTGCTTCTCTTTTTACCGCAGGGCTCTGATCTCACTGTGTCCCTGCTACCCAAGATTGACTTTCCCTTCCATACGAAAGAGATCGTATATCGAAGGCAAGTCAGGTGACATAAGCACAGCCAGCTTGCAGGGGTCACGTTATGCAAAGAGACTGGGATCTACCTGCAGTGATTGTAGGTCAAAGCTTCCAAAATGGTAAGTGAAAGCGTAATCTTTGCTAAATTTTCACATTGCTTTCTATACACTGTCATGTCGTTACAAACTACTTCACTCTGTATTAGGCGGGGGCAATGGATCTTGCAAGAAAGACCAAGAAGATCGCAGATGAAGATAGAGAGGGGAAATTTGGATATGTGCACGGTGTCTCGGGACCTGGTGAGTAAATTGGGCCTAGCCCTCTTATGTTCTGAGGATTGTATCACATGCAAAGTAGTCATTTGAAATGCTAATTATAGTGGATGATTTTGTTAGTGCGTGAATAGAAGCTATTTCACGGGAGAGTATCTGCCGCTGATTCCCACCTTTCTGACTTTATTCCCTTTTGACGAGAGCCAATGATTACATTGTTTGGTTGCATTTCATATTTTGACCAGAAATTGAACTTTTGGCCAGTCGTATAAATTGTCCTTGAATAGGATGCTTTTAATGCTATCATAGAGCAGCTCTAAGTCAATGAAAGTTATGTACTTTCTTTTTATGTGTACTGTTGTTTTTAGTACAACAAAGTTTTTACCACCGTATTCTTTCTGTTTTTATTATAGTTGTAATTGCTGAGAGAATGAGTGGAGCTGCTATGTACGAACTTGTAAGTATTTTGAATCTTTGTTTGTCCTACAATAATTTATCATACATTTTTATATTATGTGCTGTTATTTTGAGTATGCTAAGAAGAAATAGAAGCATTAAGACAAAACTGAAATATTTCCTGTTAGTATCTTTTACTGTTGGCAAGAGCTTTTCTTTATATTTTAAGAATGATCTAGAAATAAATTTCAATTTCTATAATACCTCATTTAGTAGCAACATATTTGAGTTTTTGTCTGATATATAAATATTATATCAACAAATGTTTAAGATAAAGCAAATGGAAATTTAAACAATTATGAAAAAATTGTTAAGTCACATTTATATTTGTCTCTTACTGTTGTAGGTACGAGTTGGACATGGAGAACTTGTTGGTGAAATTATTCGTTTAGAGGGAGATATGGCCACAATCCAAGTTTATGAAGAAACATGTATCCTTTTTTGTTCAAATTTTACTATTCTAGAGCCTTATTGAACTAGCATAAAGAAAATGTTCTGGTATAGTTTTCCTTGCTATCTGCATTGATTCTCAATCAAGTGCTTTTTATGCTTTTCAGATTCCTTGAATTTCATATTAAGGATTAGCTGTCTCTTTTTGCTTCTTTTGGATTTTGCAGCAGGAGCCTTCTTGCAGGGAATTTCAATGTTTGACAATCAATTGTTAGCTAGTTTATTATAGTGAAGCAGCTTCTTTGGAAATAGATTGGATGTTCCTTCTGGATATCAGAAACTTTGCTATATTATGACCACCATATGGAGAGGTTAGGTTTAATTTAGGACCATTGTTTGCAGTAGTGAAAAGTATATTGATTTGTTTGACAGCCGAGAACAAAGAATAGCCAATCATTAGATTGGATAGATCATGAACAATTGCTGTGCTTGTTCTCTTGATTGGTTACTTAATTTGTTATTTGCTGCATTCATTGCTTCTTCCTTTATTGGTACTCTTGCTCAATCACTTTCTTACTTAGAAGAGCATTTATTATCTCATAATTATTGGTACTAGTATTGTCCTGAAGCTATGCATCACTATAGCACCCCTGTCTATCAGTTGGCCTAATTTATAATAATATCTGTATCCCATGACCAGTACTCTTAAGGATTAGAACTTTCTGTTACTGTTTTGTTTGCAAATATGAATTTTTATCAAAAGTGCTCTTCTCTTGTTAATGTTGCCTCCTTGACATTTGTCAGCTGGTGTCACTGTAGGAGATCCAGTATTGCGAACAGGGAAGCCATTATCAGTGGAGTTAGGGCCTGGTATGTAGGATAAAGTATACCAAGATTTTCATTGGTCTTATGAGAAGTGTAGATACTCCCTTTGTGGTCGTTGCATTGTGATGGTGACAGTGAAGTAGCAGATCCATATATTCTGTGATATATAGCAATTTCTGAGAGTATGTTTGTGGAATTAGTAATGATGGGGATGTTGTCTATTTAGATGTTCCTTCAGGATGACATAGAAGTGTTAAAATGCTGTTTTAGAAGTTCTGTTTTACTCCCATAGGTATCATGGGTAGCATTTTTGATGGTATCCAAAGACCATTGAAGGTAATAAAGAATTCCCTGCCAATTTTTATCTTAGTTGTTCAGTCCATAGTGAGGAACATGAGTGATTGCATGTGCACCTGTCCACACTTATGCAAAAGTCCCCACCATGATTGGCAAATTGCCCATGCCATCATGATTATCAACAGTGCAATCGCACATGCCAAATAGGAGCTTTGTTGTCACAACTTCAGCACTAATGACAATCACATTTTGCTCTCATCACACTGCTTCATCTTGTTTTATCCTAAATGAGACATTTGAAATGCTTTGGCAACAAAAGCTCTGTATTTTGGATACACAAATCTTGGATCACATGTTCAATGCCAGAGAATTAAGAGCAATCACTCTAGCAGACAAGGTTGTTCACTCTAGCAGACAAGACTAATTTCTTCAAAGTGTAGACTGGTTGTTTTAGTTGGATGGTTAATAGATAACCATTTGGGATGAGGGCCAAACATTTATGACATCTAGAAGGTCACAATTTAAACCCCCCTCTCTGTTCTTGTTGGGCATAGTCTTATAGCATTTGACCCCACTCCTATGATGTCTAATTTGCTCCCCTCCTCTCCACCACACACAATGAAAGTGACCAATTAGGACATTTGATCTGTCATAAAGAATGTATTGTGAAGATGCATAGCATAAATAATAATTGCAGGATATTTCTTCATATTTGCAATCAAAATATGTCTAGTACTCCATCTCCTCAAATATGCTGTTTTGTAGCATTTCTAAAAATTAGAAATTTGTTTTCGTTGGAGTTACCAGAAAATGATGTTTTGAATGTTCTGCTTTCTGAAAAGCTGCTGGAATGCTATGCTTTGATTGGCATTATTTTTCATCATTTTCAAGAATAGTAGAGGGACATCTAAGTTCTCAAAGATCCCTTCCCCCATCTACATTGCCTACAAAAGCCTTGAATTCATTGACCCCCCCCCCACCTTCTCCACTTCTTCGCTGATGTCATATAAGTGAAGAGCATGTGGTTTTCAAACATCTCCCAAGTGTGGCATTTATGTGGCTTCTCATGGAGACTGGTGATTCTATAAAGCCATCATGCTTTAGAGCCTGGGTCTAAAATAGAACTACACAATTATACTATGCCTTGTTTTTTGTATTTCATTGTAACCTCAAAACAGAATTAAAACATCAATACATAGAATATAAGTTCTGAGGTAAAGATCTGAGGTGAATTAGCATGACATTACACAAGCAAAGTGGTTACAGATGCACTCTCCCATAAATTTTTTAACCCCCCAACAGGCTGACACAGGAAATATAATTAAAACTATGATTGTTTAGCAAACTACCTTCATATGTCTTTTGAATTGCATCACCTATTAGCATAGATGCATATTAGAATTCACATTCTCTTAGATTCAGAATGTCTTTGTAAGCCAATAGTATAAATTGACTTAGTTTTCAATATTTGCTTTTTTCCCCAGGATATTTGTGAAATGACTGAAAGTATCTACATTCCTCGTGGTGTCAATACTGATAGTTTAAATAGACAGGTTCAATGGGACTTCTCTCCTATGTCAATTAAGGTAAAATTTTTACAGTATTTGAAGCTTAGAGCTTGCTGTTTTAATGACACTAGATCATGCCAGTTTCATCCTTTCATGTTGACAGTAGCAAAGGCTCAAATTTATTGTGATTACTGAATGGGAATGCAGTTTATTTCATTTTAAGAGAAATCAGTAATAATCAAATTGTTAAAGCCTAATCTCATCAGAGACTTTTTTGATTGAGTGCTCAAACTATGCATGGATACACAAGAAACAATCATGGTCACTGCGGCCAGTTCATATTTGCTTGCACACATTTGAGAGTAGGTCTGGCACTGTGGGTGTGACTCCCAAGTGCTCACTTGTTGAACTCTTTTGCTCTTGAGCACTGTGGGTGCGTGCTCAATAATGTCTCTGATGAGATTAGGCTTAAGATAGTGCTTCCTGCTCTACAATGTCTTGTCAAAGTCTTGACTACTCATAAGTTAGAAAACAAAAAATTTCTTTTCAACTGATTGAGAGCATTCAAAGCTTTGTATTAAGCTTGTTAGATGATTAAATGCAAAGTTTTTATGATTGTTTATTTTTCACTATTTGTATGATGTTTTTGAGTAGGAATTCATATTATTGATATTTTATTTCTTGTCAATTTTTTCCAATTTTATAACCAATCTTCAAAGCTAGCTCTTAGACTTAAACTTTTACACTAGCTAATTCTGTACCTCAAAGATATGCATTTAGTGTAGAACAATTACTTTGCTAAATAATTCCTTAGAAGAATTCCACTTTCAGTTGTGTATGAAGCCTGTATGTTTGATTTTATTAAATCATATCTATATTAGGTTCTATTTGAAATGCTTCATTTCCAAAACAGACACATTTTTCTTTTTTTTAGCAAGTAATGTCAGGGAAAGGCCATAGGGCCTATAACAAAGCCCCAACAAAGGAAAAACTGAGAAAATGGGAAAGTTTAAGTAGAGAGGGAGATAAGATCAAGTTTGTTGATGTTGGATTTAAAAGATGACAAATTGTAGGATTCAGGGAAAGTAGTGGGTGGCAATGAGTTCCACAGTTGAGAAGTTCTAGCAATGAAAGATGATTTGTGAGCCAGAGTTCGTAGGTTAGGTAGTATAACTTGGAAAGGATGTGAATGGGTAGAGCTTCTGGTAGTTCGAACACGCCTTACTGGATCAGGAGTAATATTCTTGATTTCCTGAGGGCAATTTCCATGAAAATAGCAGTAGAAAATGGAAAGATCTGCAACATTGATAAGATTAAATAATTTGTTGTAAGTAATTTCATTAAGCCTCCACATTATTTTATATTTTTATAGGTTGGTGATCATATAACTGGTGGGGACATTTTTGGATCTGTTCATGAGAATTCTTTGATTAAACATAGAATTATGTTGCATCCCAAATCAAGAGGAACAGTCACTTATATTGCTGAAGCGGGGAACCATAATATTGATGTAAGTAATTTAATATTGTGTGTAATTTTTTAACTTATCTCTGTCAGCTTAGTTTTATGTTGTAAGAAATTCTTTAGTTCAACTCATTTTTATAAATTAATGCTGTAGATCCTTGTATTGTGCTCATACATCAAGTCAGTTTGTTTGTATTTTGGTAATCTTTTTAGTATCATTGTGATTATAGACCCCTTTTCACCAATCTTGTTGAGAGAAATGGTTTTAATTTTATTGAAATAATTTCTTTTTGCAGGATGTTATTCTAGAAACAGAATTTGAAGGTGAAAAATCAAAACACACCATGTTGCAGGTATGTATTCCTCCAAACTCACTTCTTGCTAGCTATTAAAGACTAAGCTTATGAGCCAGTTTCTCAGATATTGTTTTCTGACTCCAGAATAGAGCATTATTCTTCTAACAAGCAGGTTTTATTTCAGCAGTTTATAAAAAATTGAAAGCATTATTTTTGAAAGTTGAATCATAAGTACTTTGTATGGTACTAAAGTTATTCTTTTTGTGGTAACTTTCAACCTTTTCTCTATGATGTGCCTTGCTTTTCAAAGTTTCATTTGGTTGTTTTCTCATTTGTTTTATTCTTGCTAAACCAGATTTGGCCAGTTCGTCAGATGCGACCTTGTACGGAAAAACTAGCAGGAAATCACCCTCTCCTTACTGGGCAAAGGGTGTTGGATGCACTCTTCCCGTAAGTTGTTCATTTTTATTCTATTCTGCATACAAGTTATCTTTTTGTTGTATTGTAGTTATCAGCAACTGTAAAATACCAAGAAGGGCTGATGCACCTAGCTACCCCATATTCTTGGCTACTGTTATCTACTAGCATGAATTTGACTGTATTTTATTAACATAAAGCAATGGCAGAAAATTATGTTTTCTTGATGTATTTAAGAGGATTCACCACTCTTTGTTCTCAATAAAACTGTTTTTATTGTGAGGATTGTACATATTAAAGAAGTTGTAGCTCAGCATTTGAATCACATGTGTGACAGTTAGTTGATGTAGTCATGTTTTAAGCATGTTGGCATTACTTTCGCTTTCAACTATTATGTATTACTTTAGTGATCATTCAGAGAAATTTCTTCATCATTGCTAATGGGAAAATGTGTTGCAGTAGGTGCACCTTTGTAGTACTCATTTGTATTCAAGCATTACACAATTTTTTATAAGAAGATGGTTTAAAATAATGTTATGCTCAACTGTGCAAACAGTTACAAAATTTCAATACTGGATTCTTGAGGTCAAAGAAAACCACTAGCTTCATGTGTGCACTTGTTAATTTTGTTCATCTCCAACAGTTCTTTCATGTGCCCTCATATCTTGCAATTCTCAGTGATTTAAACAGTTCTATTTTTCTTTGATGTGTAGTTGTGTACAGGGTGGTACAACTGCCATTCCTGGTG